>JAFIRS010004004.1:0-104592 GCA_018342105.1 Gonioctena quinquepunctata | reverse complement strand
TATATTTCATGTTCCAAAGGGGTTTAGTATTGGTGGGGGTGGCGGCGTTGGTGAGTCATCTACCGTTGGAACCCTTTCTCCATCAATTATTGAAAGTCATTCATTTCAAACTTGAGTGATATTTCCGAATGGTTTTTTTTCATCCTCGGGGGGGGGGGGCAAGAAAAAACAACCCCGTTCCGGAACCCAAGCACCATTTTTGGCCGCACCCTCTCACTCTCATCATGCCCGTATAAGAGGGGTTTTCAAACGTCCAAAAACATTTTCGTGTTGATGGTTGTGTCGTGCAGAGATTCAATTTTTCAATTTTCTGATGTTTCGTTTCTCTTCAAAAACTGTAACTCTTCGTTCAGAGCTCTGATTTTTCGATAAACTGTTAATTTCCTTTATACCCTCTGCCCGACAAATAACCTCAACTGACGTCTTTTCAACAAAAACTAAAAACTTGTTTCGTTCTTCTCCTCTAAACACTCTTTCGATCCCCCCTGTATATTTGGTGACGTTTTAAAGTCACCCGTCCTCTTCCATGTCGCCGACAGTCCTTAGCCCCTTTAGATACAAATAGAATAGTAATCTTTAGACTTACCCCACGGTTCAGCGGCGCTGCATACCTCTCTTATCTTTTTAAATTAAAACCCTTTTTCCCAAAAGGGATGCCGCCGCCGATATCTTATCTCAATGTAAAAAAAGGATGCCGCCAACCGGCCAAATAAACAACTGAAAAAAGTGCGCGTAGAAAATTTCCTGAAAAAGACTTGTCGGTTGAGTCATAGCCGCATCCCCCTGACCCTCCCATTTTCCCAAAATGGCCCCCGCCATTCACTGATCACGTGACACTTCCCCCAACCAAATCCCGGGACATATTTTGAAAATTTCAATATGCTCCGGTTTTGGATAAGGGCCCGGGCGGCTATCACCCCCCCACGACCTATCACAGCCCCCCCCACCCCCCCCTCAATCACACCCCCATACACAACATGGTCCCCACCATTCCGACCAATCACAGGCCACTCATCCCCCCACCTTTTCCCCTCCCCCCAATACAACCACCTCCCCACCTCCCCCTTTGAAACCGCCATTTTGTGGTGGTGGTGGGAACATGGGGGGAGAAAACCGATGATGACATGACTATAAACCAAGTTTTTCAATACCATCCCTAAAGGGGTGAAAACCCCAAAATACCGTTATTTTTAAGTAAAGAGTCAAAAACTGCTTTTTTTGGCCTTTTTTCTCAAATAACGAAACCTTTTTTTTATATTTTTGGGAAATTAACCCCAAAAGGGGGTGGGGTTGAATGGGGTTAAAATTTTTTAAATGGGTATTTTGTTTCGATTTTTCATAAAATTCATTTCAGTGTCTTCAAATCCAAACCCTAAAGGGGTCAAATGGGGGGTGAAACATTTTAAGTTAGGATCATGAAAATGGATATTTGAGGTCTTTTTACATATGAAGACATTTGTTTTCCAGTGTTTTTAGAAATTCAACTACTAAAGGGGCGAAATGGGGGCTGAAAATGTTTATTAGGGTTCCGTGAGTTTTTGAGTTAGAATAAGGAACATTGGTGTTTTGGCTCTCTGTCACGAATAAATAAATCGTGTTGAACTTCATTCAAAATGCCATATCTGCAGGGGTGGAAAGGGATTGGTGAATTTGTAATAGTCGTCACAAAGCATTACTTCCGCTGTCAAATCAATTATGCCACCCAAACGAGATAACGGGATAACAGGATAACGGGAAACAAAATCACGGAATAGCCTGAGCCATAAGCTAGATGAAAACATATGGAAAAATGCTAGTTAATAATAATATAACAATACAATTATATATTTTAGGAAGAAAACCTTATAAGTGAGAGTTCTAAATGATACAGAAAATCGAATGGAAGAGGAACATTATTTCACAGATCTTGAAAACTACTCAAAATTATTTATTTATATTACCGAAGAAAATTATTCACTGTGTTATTGAGGATTTGAAAGAATAGGAAATAATGAAATTGAATAGAAATCATTATGCTCAATGAATAATATATTCAATTCTTCTTGAAAGGAAACTAAGGAAAATAGATCCAAATAGACTGGGGTACCATTAAAAACACATTTTCGAAATTGGAAGTAGGTATCGAGAAGTTTTATTTTTCATAATGAAATGATAAGTAATATCAATATATATTACTGAATCCTCAAATGAAAATATATTTTCCAAACCATGCGATATGGGATAATATTTTTTTTTCCTTTTATAACATATGTTGTTTGGGAAAAATCCGTGTATCAAACTCAATCGATTCGGGATGACATTCTAAAAAAGTCGTATTTTTCGATTTTTTTAACAAAAAACGGAAATAAAAATAAAAATGGTTCTAGATTTTGGAAAAAGCTCAAAAACTATCGACTATCGGGAAAATTAAAAAAGAGGAGAAATTTCCTGTGATAATGTTACTCTCGCAACTCTATCCCAATTATTAATAATTTTAATTCAACGATGAATTAAAACAGGGCTTCGCGTGGGCGTTACACTGAACTACAGCACCTCTCGAGAGAGCACTTCACATAACATATTTTTCATATTATTAAATATAAATTTAAAAATTCCAAAAAATTATTGTATTATGTATCATTGGAAAAATGTAATTTTGGGAATTTTTTTTTCATTCAATTTTGATAATGTAAGGCTATCGTTAGTTGAGTAGTTTTTTTGGAACCGCCGATTTCATTAAAAACCGAATAATTGTTCACAGAATGACTCCATGATTTCTTGCTTCCTGAAGCACATTTTACAGTGTACTCGATTATATCACGCTATAAAATTGTTTAAAAGTTACTTAGTTTGGTAATTATAAATTTCTAAAGAAAAAAATATGAGAAACACACACAGTTTTTTGTATATGGTTGTTCTTGTTATTTTTTGTACTACTCAAAAAAAATCAACGCCAATCAAAGTTTGTTTATAACTAATTGTTAACTAAATAAAGAATTATTAATAAAAAAAAATATTTTTCTATTAGGTGGAGAATAACCAATTCCGCATTTTGGAAGAAAAAAAAATTCTAAATATATTATTTAAATAATGAGAAAATGAAAAAAAAGCAATTTTAAATAGGATATAATAAACGTTGTGAAATGTCTTTGTCAGACATAAAACTGATAATAATGTGGAATATCAAAAAAAATACAATGTTTTTTCGATATCTCATATTTTGTAAATTTTTGAAATTTTTAATTAACAAATAATCAATTTTTTATCAATTTCTGCATGATATCATTGAGTACACATGTAGAATGTGCTCCAGAAAGCAAAAAAAATATGGAGTCATTCTCTAAACAATTATTCGGTTTTTATAAAAACGGTGATTCTCACAAAACTACTTAATTAACAATAGCCTCCGATTATCAAAATTCAATGAAAACAAAATAACGAAATTATATTCTTTCAGGTGTTCAGCTGATACTTTGGTTTTTTTAAATTTTTAAATTTATTTTCGATAGTATAAAAAATATTGTATTTGAATCTCTCTCAAGAGGTGCTGTACTCTCCGTAACGCCGCGCGTAGCCCTATTTTCAACGTTGAATCAAAATTATAAATAATTGATATGATTTCCGTGACAGAATTTTTCATAGTAGATAGTCTCGTCTTCAAGAATCTGTTTTTTTATTTGATCTATCATCAAGAGTTCTTGAGTAACTACCAAAAAACTAAGGCTGTTTTTATTTTTTGTTTTGTGTTGAAAAACTAGCACATTTTCGTCAGAATGACATCCCGAATCGAATGAGTCATCGCTCATATATTCAGAAGGCTTGGAACTATTTTTCGCAGGAAACTCACTTCTCTTCTAGACTATGATGACATGAGTAACCACTATGAAGGTTTTTTGATACTTCATCCCCAAAGGGGTGAAAATGAAAATACCGTTAGTTTTGAAGTTAAAGTCATGGAAATCTCTCCAAATCTAAATAATTTATTATTTGATACTCAGAATCAACCTTCAATGGTATAGTCTG
The DNA here is from genome assembly GCA_018342105.1 of Gonioctena quinquepunctata. NCBI lineage: Eukaryota > Metazoa > Arthropoda > Insecta > Coleoptera > Chrysomelidae > Gonioctena > Gonioctena quinquepunctata. The sequence goes on along the minus strand of JAFIRS010004004.1, from coordinate 100,590 downwards.
AGGTTTTAATGGATCGCACTATTTAATGAGGAAGTGTATGATATGAGCATTGCAGTTTGACTATGAGTTCAAATATTAGGTATGTATTGAGAGCGAAAATACATTTTTGTTCGAGAGGCGCCATTCGCAGTGGATCGCTACAATCACTCGAGAGCAGTTATGTCACTTTTTCTCGAAATGCAACACATAAATATGACTGTTCACTAGTGGCGGCTATTTACCAACTAATTGCTATCGACGGCGCGCGTTTCTATGATGTTATTGCGAGCAAGTGTTGAAAGTATAAATTTCAAAGTAAGTTTTAGAAATGTAATTTCAAGTCAACAGTTGAATTGAACGTTGATTACTTCAGATGCTGGTGTTAAGAGTCAGCAATTTTCTTTACAATTTTTATTATTTACAAATATAACATTCAAATGCTTTTTGAATTTCATTGACATTAATATTTATTATACAATCTGAACAACTAGAAATATTCCTTCTGCACTTCCTATGTTTTTTTTGTCATTAAGTATTCTTGTAGGAGGAATGGAATGAACAGTTGTGGCCGCCTTCAGAAGAAGGCTTTTGGCAATATTTTACTAATTATCCAGCGAATCCCCAATTTAATTTAGTATTTAAAATTTCCATCGCCTGTGTCTTTTGATAGTACTTAAGTTTGCACTTTCTTTTAGCAGTAAAGTGACCAAAGACCGGCGAAAACAGTGACCAGTATAGAGCTTTGGATCTGTCAGTTTCAAGAACTCTCCTGGAATTTTACTGATGTATAGATACCAACTGGATTTTTGATAAATTTCGATAAAAAATCAAATAAGAGTGGTCAACCGTAGTGGAAGATCGTGGAACGTTAGGATTTGAATCGGGAATTTTTACTATTAATGAAGACTAATAAGCACAAAATATACCCAATATAGTTCACTGCTTTCATCATGGAATACTTATTGTCTAGTATAATTTTAAGGAACTCTTCCTTGAATATTTTCACCATTCCTTGAATATTTTCAGAATGATCGAAGGTAGATTATATATTTTCGTTATACGATACTACTGAAATAAATTTCATTTCAGAGTATGAAGCAAAATTCAAACTTTCAACTACCGAATAAACTTTTCAACAGGCCGTGTGATTTGTTATCATGCTGTGGAATTGAATATTGACTGAAAAATTGGCAACAGTGTCAGGAGGCCCAGTAAATACACAATAGCTTCAAAAGGAGGCCAAGTTACATAAACTCCCAAAAAACGTATGTAACATATACAGAGGAGGCTAACTAGCCTGAGATAGTGGCGGAGGCTGAGTGGGCTATTAACTGTTTGCTTTGTATAAACACGTGGATGCTTGGTGGGCCGAGTATGAAACGGAAGCTGAGTTGGTCTATATAATATATATATATATATATATATATATATATATAGATATATTAGATTTTTGTTTCTTAGTGGTTTGGACTGTGACAGTCTTTTTCAGTGATTTTTTGGGGCTAAAAGTTATTAAAAAATACGAATAAGAACAAACACATTCCATCGTTGTTTTTTAAAAGTTGGACATGTAATAAATCATTATTTGAAACGAAATCATTATTTTTTATACGAATCAAACCCCCAAGAAACTTAGTTATATACTGAGGAAAGCCACTGTTTTCGCAAAATACAGAGGACTATTCAACAAAGAATAACAATTCTCAAAGTCTTCTCCATGATAGTTCAATATAAATTAAACTAGAGGTTGGTAGATGAAGAGCAGAAAACAACTACTTTCCTGGCTAATACCACGCGAGATGTTGAATGATATTTGCTCGACAACCATGCAATAATTCATATAAATGAATATTAAATTACAATATTTTTTTTCTAAAAGACATGATTGCGTTTAGTTTAAATTCGTCTCTCCTGACACCTATAGACCTGTTTCGGGCAGTTGGAGTTTCTGCGGTGTTTCTTTCTGTCGCCGGGTCCGTTTCGCAGGTGAATTTAAAATTCACCTCGTAATATGTGCCCGTTTTTTTCAACACGGTAGACACGTATGGCCTGTCTCAGATTTCCGTGCGCACCCCAGTAGTAATATTAGCTGAAAAAGCCACTTGGCCCAAGGGGACATTTTTGTTTCAACATTGTTGCTGCTAACTTGTTAAGCATGGCTGTGTCGATGTTTAATTCAGTCTCGCTTCAGCCAGAGATCTTCGGATATTTGGCTGGGTCTGCACGATACTGATGAGGGGCCAACAGCCCGAAACTGGTTTATGGGTGTCATACAAGACTGATTTAAACTAAACACAATCATGTCTTTTAGAAAGAAATATTTGCAATTTGATATTCATTTATATGAATTATTTGATGGATGTCGAGCAGATATCATTCAACATTCTCCGTGGTATTAGCCAGGAAATTATTTATTTTCCAAAAATAATACTACTTATAATTGGAATAGAGAGAAATATTACCTGAGTGCACTGTCCAACGTTTATATCTAGCGGTATCTTTTAGTGGAAAATGGAATAATCTCAACGAAGGATTATTTCGGGTTGAAAGCTCACAATTTGGCAGGCACATTTATGCACAGATATCTGAAAAATAAATGTAAAAAATTATTACTTATTCACCTACAAATAGTTGTGAGATAATATGCACTAAATACGCCACAAGAAAAAATAGGAATTACCACTGGAAGGTAAACTTTATTAAAAGTTTCTTTCTCTTGGGCTGGCACCAATGAATATTTTATTCTCAGAATATAATTTTATATGGCTCATCGATCTTTTCAGTGGCTCACACAGCAGATTCATTGCCATACCTATTTGAAAATTAATTAATTCATTCTGGGCCGTATCTCAAGAAGCCATTGGGTTTTTTCCAACAGGTATCAACTTATTTAGAGAGAAAATGTTTTATATCAGTTGATATCATCTGAGGATAAAGAGGATATCAAAGTTTGGAAACTCATTGAATATATAATATTTTCATTAATGTAGTTACGAGCAAATTACATTTAAAATAGGTATAGGCATGTGGTCATTTGAATTTATTGATTTTATATTCCTTTTAATAAATAAATACACAACATAACCTCACTTTTCGCTATAACTGCTATTTGTGCTACTAAATATATTCGATATTCATAAGAATTTTCATAATATATAACTTTCTAAAGGTACAATAATTCCCCAATATCTCAAATCAATGAATATTTCGTTCTTACCTCTATATTTAGACCTTTCCTTTCCAATTTTCCCAAAAATGTTTGTCTCATAAAAGTTCACACACAACAGAGCGACGATCACCTTATAATGGAATACCGAATTCCACAAAAAATAATCATATTTCACTATCAACGATTTCAAATTCAAATTATTAAATGAATGCAAATGGCATGGCACGAAGCAGAAACACAATATTGCATATTGTTAATATTCCAATTCAACCCCTCAAGGTCAGGTCGCTCTAAGGCCTACCCACCTGAATTCCATCTCACTCGGATATATCATTTGACTAGCGCCTCTACGAATGGACCCCACTTTTATCCAAATTTTCCGCCATTTGGTTGACTGACTATGTATTTTTAGACAATGAGTCTACTCCGATTGTTCAAATTGATGATTTCTTGCTTTTCTGGAGATATGTCGATTCTGTTATAGATGGCGTGATGGACGGTGAACGTAGGTGGTAGTTTTGAAAATGGTAAGAATGCAATGTAATTGAGGGACCTTTACTTGAATAAAAGACAAATCCAACTTTTAAAAATCGCTATATTTTGACAACGTCATAAAGTACAAAATTGATATATGTCCATTAATAATAATTGAAACTCCTTTATATATAAAGGGTGATTCATTCTCAACATACTCCCACCTTTGCAATATTCATTTTGCAAAAGAAGGAAAAGAAACAAAATCATATTTCCAATAATTATTAGGGCTCGAATCGTTTTGGAATCTTGACTACGCGTCCTGATCTGGTTACCGTCGGCGTCACCTCTCTTGATGATGAGCCACACTGATTTTCTTTTCTCTCGTCTTTTGGAGTAGAGACTTGATAAGGATCTGACATCCGGGACGTTTGACTAGTATTGTTATTATTGGAAAGGTTTGGGTCAGTTTTCGAAAAAAATGAAAGAATCTCGACTATCAGCTGCTGATACTTCCAGTGGATAAAGACGTTGTAAGGGGCGAACTAATTCTCCGGTGCCAGCAATTTTGATTCGAGCTACTCTCTCCACTTCATCTCTTCCTTGTTAAAGTTCTAAGACTCTCGCTAAAGGCCAATTGGATCTTTTCATATTATCTGCTCCCACAAGAACAATATCTCCAACTTTAATTGCGGACATTTTTTTTTCCACAATGTACCAAATCCCCAAGATATTATCTTCTAAACCTCTTCCGTAGATTGTCTTTTATGGTTTGTAGGAAACGGTGTCTTCTCAATAGGTAATTCCTATTTACCATATCAAGATCGGGTACTTCATTACTCGGTATATTATGTAGAAAATGTGCAGAGGTCAATGGAATGAGTTCGTCATTTTCATAAAAATATGTCATTGGTCTAGAATTGATTACTGATTCACAATCACATGAAATTGTCATGAGTTCCTCGTAGGTGATGCAAGCTTTACCTAAATTTCGTCTCAGAAGTTCTTTTGTTATTCTTATTGATCGCTCCCACCATCCTCCCCACCAGGGTGCTGTCGGAGCGTTGAAGATCCACCGAATTCTTTGTACAGAGGAATATTTCACTATCTCTTCCCAATCTATTTTATTCAGAAGATTATTGGCACCTACGGAACATGTTCCATTGTCTGAATGATTTGTCGAAATTCTTCCTCTTCTGGCTATGAATCTTCTCACCGCGAGAATAAAAGCGTCTGTGGAGAGGGAAGTGACAAGCTCAAAGTGTACGGCCCTATATATAGCACAAGTAAACAACACGATCCAGGCTTTTTCTCCGTCTTTCAGATATAGTGGTCCAGCATAGTCGACTCCTGAAACTTCAAAAACAGCAGCCTCTTTTATCCTATTTCCAGGTAAAGGAGCAAAAGGTGCCTCGATAGCTTTCTGATTATGGCGTTCGCAAACGATGCACTTCGATAAAACTTGTCTAACTGTTTTCCTTCCCTTCAGAATCCAAAATTTCTCTCTCAAGATACTCGATAGGCTAGTGATTCCAGTATGTTGTTTCAAACGATGTTGTTCAAATATAAGTTTATTTACTATTCCATGATTTGAAGGAAGTAGAATAGGGAATTTGAAATAATTTGTATCTTCACGTAACATCAACTTTGTTTTGATTCTCAATATACCTCTGTTATCCTCAAAAACTTGTAAATTATGTACCAGGCCCAAATCAATTTTTCCGAAACTTTCAAGTTGTATAACTTTCAAAAGACGGGTTTCACTTTCTTCTATTTCTTCACAATTCAATTCACCTTCAATTCTTTTTCCTTTATTTTTCATATCATTCTTATAACTTTACTATAATTGGAAAATTTATTGAAATTTTCAGTTATTCTGACTTTTTCGGGTGCCACCATCGAAATAATATTTTTCCTTTTCTCTTCATAGATTTCAGCATCCAAAAAATCTATCTCAGAGTGGGGCAAAAATTCGGGTTCATACCGTAACCATTCCGGACCTTGCCACCAATTACTTTCCATCAATTTCTCAGCATTACACCCTCTGGATGGTAGATCGGCAGCGTTCAAATTTCCGGGAACATGATGCCAATCTTCCGGATTACTGATGGTACAGATTTCTTCAACCCTATTTCCCACGAAAGTATTCCAGTTCTCTTTTGTTTCAATCCATGCCAAAACAACCATGGAGTCAGTCCAAAACTAGGTTTTAATATTGCTCAGAATATCCACTTTTTCCACAGATTGACATATCCGGGCACTAAGTACAGCCGCTAATAATTCTAATCTCGGTAAAGTAACAATTTTTATGGGTGATATTCTTGACTTCGCCTCAATTAGTTGAACCGACACTTTTCCTCCTAATAATGTTGAAAATGGTAAGAATTCAATGTAATTGAGGGACCTTTACTTGAATAATGGACAAATCCAACTTGTAAAAATCGCTATATTTTGACGTCATGAATAAGATGACTAAAAGCCCTGGTGTATCCACTGGTTAGATTTTGTTTAGAATTTTTGGGGGACAACAAATGAAAAACGTTGAATTCTGCTTAGAACTTCATTAGTAGATGTCGCGGTTAAGGAATGTTAGTTGTTTGTGACACGCAAAATATCAAACTCCAAACCTATGGAATTTTCTTTTTCTGTCAACATGACTTCATGCAAAAAAATGTGAATTGATCGTTTCAAAAGATTATAGTTCTACGAACAAGATCCCGCTCAGAACAGTTGGCGCGAAAATGAGATGAAATCCTCCAAACTTACTACAATGTTTACATCTGTCTGTCAAAAATAAGGAGTCTACCTGGTGTTTTTTTCAAAGTGATTTCTTCTAAAATGGCCTTTTTGGGATCATGGAAACTTCCACGAAGGAATGAGAAAAGGTAGGAGAGTGGACTGATGTCTCTAGATGATGAATTAACTTGAAAATTGAGGGGATTGAAAAATGTCCCCGATGACATTGTTCCATTAAACTTTCCGGTACAAACTATTACCAAGCCATTCACTGCCCATCTCTGCCAGACTATTAGCTCTCTAACAACCTTCTGCTATGAACAAAATCAGAGGGTTCATTGTATATATCATAAAATCTGTTGATGAAGTTGAGAAATCGATGAATCCTGGTGTGCGACAGTCTAGCTGCTTCCAGTTATCTTAGAATGACTTCTCAGGAAAAGGTGAGCCCTACTAACAAAGGTGAGGGGAGAAAACAATTATCTAAATGCTTCTCTTTTATTTTTCAGTAACACCCGCATGAGATCGAAGAAGGAGGGTGATCTAAACCAAGGAAGAACAAGGCCCACTCCCAAGATCGATAAGGCTAATGACTATGATTAGGATAATTATCACTTTTTAATAAACACATGAATTTCACAAATGAGCGTGGGCTTTTCATTCTATGAATATATCTTTATGTTGGCTAGTGAATTCCGAACCTTCACAGAGGGTCCCATGGCTCTTTGGAAGAAAATATCCACTATATTTAGAATTTTCCAATACTTTTAGTCAGAGAAGATTCAAATTAATTTATACATATACGAGACATTTTACTAGTAGTGGAGTAATATTAGATTTTAGCTTCAGAAAGTTAGGGGACTGCGGGAACTTTTTACTGTACATTAGTGATGATGTAAGGAACAACATATAAAAAGTTACCAACCGTGAAGTGTGTGCTTGATTTATTATTTAACAAATTAGTTTCAAAATTACATTGTTTATTGAATATCTTGAAAAATGAATAAATGAATAAATAAAAACTGATACTGCCATTCGAAAGAATGGAAGATTTTATATAAAAAAGGTGTATAAATATTTTTTTCAATTGAAAACTGTAAGCTGCAGATTTTTTTTTCTAACGTACGAAAACGTGATGTAGCGACACTTGAGTGCATCTCTTGAGGAGCACGTAGCGACGAGCGCGCTTCACCTAATTTAATAAAACTTTTGATCTAATTGATAAAATTAGGCTAACAAAAATTTAAATGAAAGAAGGAAAAAGTAGCAAAGGAGAACAATGTCTTGTTTTCGAATGTAAAAAAAAAATTGTACTGTTTAGTCCCAAAATGACACTTGAAAAGGTATGCAAATGAAAAAGAATCATAAAATTTTATTTAAAAAAATATAGTCAAAGTATTGAATAATTTCGAAAAATGAATGAATGAATTTTTGGGACATGCTTCAAAAACCAAAAACTCTAGTCCAAAATAGAGATCAAGACTTTTTAATAGTACTTTCTAAAGCTTGTAATCTGTACTTCAAGGTTTGATTGGTTTTAGTAAGAACATTGAATCAATAATAAAATTTCGACAAATGTTGCTCCAAAATCCGTGAAATTTTTTGTTAAATAAAATTTAATAACGTTTATATAGAAAAAAATTATTTTACCTATCCAACCTATATTTATATGACGACCTCAAACAAGGTATACGCAGCGTATTATTTTTTTCTTTTTTAATATAAGTGTAAATTGTGTATCAAACACGAAAATATTAGGTTTTTTAGTAAATTAACAAGTTGTTCATTTTTATAAGTGAGTTCCTGCCTAAAATTTTTGTTTGGAATACAAATATAAGTTTATCTCTTGATGTACTTTATATTGGATTGAAAATATCATATTCGAATGTTAGAGAGAGATTGAACATCAGAGGACACTTGATCGGTTAGTTTAGTGCTCACCTGACGCTCTACGTATGAAATCTACCTTTACGACTGACCACGCCATCGTTTTTTCAATGTCATATTCTGGTTCAGCGACCTCAAAAACCCCTATAGCATCAATTTGGATAAAATTTGCCTAACAAAATTGTTTTTCGTTGTTTAAACAATCAATAAACAAGCAGCGCACGAATATAGGTTTATAACTTTTTTCTGCAAGCAATTTCTAAGTAATATCAGAAGGTTTTAGGAAAATCTATGGAGTCCTCCAGTATTCCAAAATAATGTTTTACTCGGCTATATGAAGGTAATTTGAGTTCTTGCGATAATATAGTCGTGTTGTCTGCCAAAATAGTGTACACCTCTCAATTTGTCCAAAAGCTGAGAGGTTCTTTCACTCAGATAGGATTCGAGCCAATTGAAGCTTCGTCCTCTGAAGCTGTAGAGATGAAGCTTATATAACAGTCAAAAGCTTCAGATATGTCGCAAAACACTTCCTTCAGACTAGAATATAGATTTTTCAGAAAGCTTTGGTTTGAAAGCTAAGTTAAGTAATTGTATGTAATTTACAGCACTTCATAAAATCATTATTCGCTCCATCATGAGATTTTTATCATGAGAGCAAACAGGGACAGAAATACATGAGTACCAACTCGGTGAAGCGGTATCAGTAGAAAATTAACCATACAAAATAAATTGGTACGGTTCATAATTAGAATTATTTCGGAACACCTCCCGAAAATTTCATATAACACTGGCATAAGTACATGGAATAGTTTGTTCTAAAATATGTTACATCGATCGATCAACCTCAAAATATTTCACAACGAATTGACATAACCTTAAAGGCGACAAAAGCACAATCACAGAACGGATCATAGACACAAATCGCAAAAACACCCTGTGTGGTCTGTAATGGCAGTTTACTGATTTATGACAAGAAACGACGTCGGGTGATGGCACGATCTCCAAGCCCAATGATAACATATTGTTTTTTGGGAGATGGGGTGAGAAGATTCATAATTCAGATATCTGCCAGACCAGGTTGATTGTGTGTACCACTCCGTTTCAATATGGTTGTCGATGTTATGTAACGTAAGGTCTGAGACATTAATTTTTTTATTAATTTCTATTTCATATGTGAATTTCTATTTGGGATGAAATTTGTTGAAACTATTGATTGTATAATCTATCTTGTCTTCTGGAATTATCAGTAAACAATTATTAACATATCGTAGGAAAAGGGGTAATATGAAATTTAGTTCTTGTATTGCGGATTCTTCTAGATTTTCCATAACTAACTATGCTATTACACTGGAGATTGATAGTCCCATCGCGCAGCCATCCATTCATTTATAGAATTGATTGTTGAAAATGAAATATGTTGACGTGAAAGACGCTTCGGTGGCTTCCAGGAAATCAATTAGGGGAATTTCTGTGAAATTACTTATTGCATTCCATTCTTTCATCATTATGCTTTTCGAAAGATACTAGGAATGTGGTTGTCAGGGATTTCAATATTTTTCACCAATGATTCAAAATGCCAGGAGTCTTCAATCCGCATTTGTTTTTCTCCATGGTAGGAACTACGATTATTTTAGCGAGATTTTATGTTTGTCGATTAATTTGTATATTATTTCAATAAATATAAAAAAAAAATGTACTTTGAAGATGTGTTTAATAATAATTTGGAAGATGTGTTTAATATCGTTGGAACATGATATTTTTGATTCCCCTAAAAAATAAAAATCTAAGTTAAATTTACAAATATGCTTGAATTCGAACAGAGTTATGCGAAATTGATTTGATTTTGATTAATTCATGAAAGTAAATATAACAAAATTGGGATATATTGTTTTTCTTGAGAGGCCATGCTGTGATATAAAGGCATAACTTTGAATTGTTAACAACATTTTTCCGAAACATTTCGCTGAATTTTCTGTAATAAGGGTACTTTTGACCTACCTGCTGTTTGCCTTGCAAAGATTCTAAGTGCACCTAATATGATTATCGCACATGCATCAACTTCCAGAATATTCCAGTGATTTCTTGAACTTATGACCTCTCTACATGATGCGTCGCGTACAAGCGACAGACAATTAGTTGATTTGTCGGTTGGAGTATAGTACGGAAGAAATGTCGCGCGCGGTATTTTGCATATTGGATTAAGTCACTCAATAGGCTTATTGTGTTGTTTTTGAAGTGGTAATGAGCGGAAGATTATTCGTTCAGTATTCGTAATATACACTTATCTCAGTTTCGTAACAGTTGGATATCAGTGACTATTTGGGAACTTTCAATGGTGAATACAAAAAATACTAACGACGATATTGAGGCCATATTGGAAATGATCGAGTGGCAGTTTGCCGAAAAAAGGGCCATTTCTGGAAGAACGGTGGCAGATAGTATTACAAAAGGAAGGTTGACAGAAGGAGGGAAAACGCCAAAATAAGGAAGAGCGCCGACGTCAGGAAAAACGGAGACAAATAGAAAAGAGGAGAAGAAACAGCGGCAGGAAGAAAATCTGGAGGAACAAAATAGTGAACGAAAAAAACAGAGAACATTTAAGTATTGAATATATATTTGAAGGAATCGATAGATGAATCGCGGAACTGAAGAAAGAAGCTGACGCATTATGAAGGGAAACAGAGAAAGAACTTACTGCGGTACAAGAAGAAGAAAGGACTTACTGGAGTACGAGATGAAGCGATGAAAGAAGTTACCCTGGCACGAGTAGAAACAAAGAAAGAAGTGTGGGTGGTACACGGGAAAACAATACAAAATTTGTAAGAATTCGAAAGGAAATTTGATTCACTGAACATTGGGAAACTCGATTTCTTGGAGTTATCTAGGCTATCTGTTATGACTACTGGATCGCTGTGAGTCTTCAAAAGCAAATGTTGAGGAGGTTATATAATTTAAACGGATAGGACTGGTGAGTTAGTTCGAGGATGTCCACAAACTATAGGGTTCCAGTCAGGGACACCTTCCATGAGTAACGATTCAGTGGCTCTACTTTTTCGAGGGCAGCAAGCAGCTTCCTTGAAAATTTGTGATTCCGTAACCCAAGAAAACTTAAACTTGTACTTTTCTATATAAGTATGCAACCCGTGGACTCATCTCATACTCATAAATTACTGTATGAATTTTGTGTATTCTCAGAAGGAAAAAAAAGTCTGCTCAAACATGATTACATTGGCAGCCTCCTAAGCTGGGACTCGCCCAACGAATAAATAGCAAGTGATGCCCATTCCAACAACGAAATGAAAATGAACATTCTTCACGCACACCCACCCGGCTGATCTAATCTTGGGTGAGGGGTTGCGCATTGGTAGATGATAGGAGAATCATACAGTGCGATATAGAGTTAGTTGGAGTAAGTACAACTTCAAAGAAGTGTGGCTCGCGGTATATTGGACAGAGGATTGTGATCGATTTATTTGATTACCGTATTGAATCATTGTGTTGTTTTGTGAAGTAGACAAAGACGGGCAATAATTAGTTCACTATTTTCAGTAGACATGAACCCCAAATTCGTAATGGTTGGCGAGATATACGCTTTGACCTGATATCATTTGTCATGTCCCACCTGTTGTTCAGGGATTCTTTGTTTATAACAGCCCCAGATCCCTGAACTGTTTGTGTATTTAGATATCATATATTTTCCTTTCACACTGTGAACTGGTGCAATCTCAGAATTCTTCATCTTTTATGGTGTATAGTATCGGAATCCTTGAGAATGAAATGAGTTTTTTCCAGGTTCTATCATTTGATTATTTCTTATTTTCTACTCTTAAGCGTTGTTTGAAAATAATTCTAGGACGTTTTCCTTTGGATTCATTCCACTATTCAGTTCGATTCACTTTCAGTTAATAGTCAATGAATAATTTTGTGGTTATGTAACCATACTGTGAATTTTCTACAAACGAAATGAGCCTGTCATAGTGCAATAATTTATCAATAATGATTGTAGAACGAGATGGACGAACAAAATCGCACTCTGATAAAAAAATCTATCTAGTACTTGTTCTTGATTTTCATAATTGAACATTCTCTCATCTGCCAACGAAATCATATCATGTTGCATTCTCTCAGCCTATCTTCTCGAGATATTTTCTGAGTCTATAATACCCAGTAAGGAATTTTGAGGCTGCTCTTACCAAAGTCAACAAGTGCCTTGAATCTTTCTCGATTGAAGTAACTACCATTGTGACATTTCCAATGATTCATTCTCTTTATTGAGAAACTCCTGGAAGTGGGATTCTCCCAGACCGCGGGCAGATTCAACCAGTAGTGTTGATGTACCAGAATATCGCTGGTTCATTAGCAACTCCTCTGATGTGCCCAGCATCCAGGAGAGGATTGTTTCATCTATTCTGCATATCAACGAGTACTTCAACAGTGACATGAGACGGAAATAATAGTCAGTGACTCATCTTAGCTCGATAATTCAGTGTTGTAACCTCCGCGCCGCCGTCGATAACTATCAGTACAATTGCTAACCTCGACCACGAACTTTCGTTAAAAAAGAGGCTTCTTCAAATGCTTCGTAAGATCTATTGTACGGGCCGAGATGAATTTCACACCGGTACGCTGTGCCCGCATTTATAACAAGCGGTATATCGTGATTATAGATTCGGGATACAAAAGATTTTTATTGAAAAATATTATATTATTGTGCCGCTCTTATTGTGTTGTTTCTCAACTAGTGACTGACGTCACTGACTATGATTTTCGACTCATGGTATAACTACTTAACTTCTACTACTTCATTCCATTGAAAGTTCCGAAGCTTGGTTCTTTTTGTGATAGGTACCTAAAATTGTGTTTTTTGATGGGGTGATACTCATGGCATCCGGAGTACACAACCTCCTAGTGACTTCCAGCTCCCTCTCTCCTCTTTATGAGAATGCAGGAGTCTCCTTCAAAATGCCCCTGGTCATGAAAATCATATATTCGACGTATTTGAACAAGTAATGACATGAGAAATCAACATTCGAGTAGTTTTTCCAGACCAGTAAGGTGTGTAGCCTCATTACTATTTTCAATCCACTTGTGAAGTCGTTTATTCTGGACAATTCATGAAAAAGAGCCCTATTCAATTCTTCAATTTCTTTGAACATTAATTTCCAATTTATCTTCCGAATAAACATTATGCATAACTTCAGCTTCCATTTGATATCACAAACGAAAAGATCATTGTGCTGATTCAATTAACTACTGGATAATTTTAAAAAGTAGTAAGTCAATAAATTTGAAACGTATATCCTTTCACTGGAAAAATTATCATTAGAATTTTTGAATTGTTTTCGAAATCATTCTACACACAGTTATTGGGTGTTGCATACATCTTATATTTTTGTATTTATGAGGGAATAATTCACACATTTCAGGTTTTATTCAGGGGTTCAAGAGAGAAACCAACTTATCAGCTGGAAGTGCTGCTTGAGTCAATATCCATTTAGAAATGAGGTTGGGTATCTCGGGAATATAATGAATGAAGATGGCGTATCTCTTTGTTTGCTTTCAGCAATGTTGCACATATCAATTGACGAATTCTAACGAACTCAAATATTTACCTGTAAAATTATAGACCCACAACTACTCTATATTTCATATGATGTTGATAATATATGTACGTGAGTGCGTTTGATCGACAGAAGTTTGGATCTTTTACATCAGTCAACATTCTCTATATTTCAGATAGAATGTACCTAACAAATAAGCCCTTTCAATCTTTCAGCACACATCAAACAAATGGAGATAATCCGCTGAATTTGTCTAAAGGGTGAGTTATACACTGTAACCTCAACATCAGTTGACGAAGACAATTCAATGAACACATTGTTTCTGTTCGGAGTTTTCGAACAATGGATAAGGCAATACATCTCTCAAACAGGGTGTTCGGAATAATTTTTACCCTCAACTCCAGCTTGGATGACTTGTGATGATCTATATTTTAGTTATGAAGTTTATAAGAATCAGATAAAAATCATCCCAATGGCATTATATCTAATCTAAACAGTTGAAGAACCTGTAGTTCTCGTGTCCTGATGATCCTGATAATCCATATTTCAGTTATGAAGTTTATAAGAATCAGCTAAAAATTAACCGAATGGCATTATATCAAACAGTTGTAGAACCTGTGCATCTCGTGCCTTAAACAAGACTGGGGAATGGGACATATGAGTAATAGAAAAGACAATGATCATGCATTCTAACCTATTCTAACCAATGAAGTCGAATTCAGTTTTTGCCAGTAATCAACCAAAATCGAAATAATTTAAGGAGGGAAAAAAAGCCTCTGATTTTTGGGTTGCTAAGGTAGGTCATTTTCGTTTATCACAACAAAAGTGCAGGTTGAGTTTACAAATTTTCAGTTTGAAGAAACTGAATCACAGTGATGTAGAAGACAGCAAAAACAATATTCGTCAAGTATTGCTGAACAAATTACGGTAAAACTATGAGGAAACCCATGATGATTCCGTCGAATCGTGTAATTTTAAACAGGAGAATTGCATCACCAATGAAGATGGCTTATTGGTTCATTAAACTCAAAAATATACCCAAAATGAAAACTTTCTCCTAACAAACTTTTCAGGTAACATTGCTCTTGTTTGTGTGTGTGTGTGTGTTTTGAAAAAAAAAGCGTAGTCTCATATATACAGGATGACTCAGGGGTGTGTGCAAGCTCCATAACTTTTTTCTATCCGAATTAACAACTTAATAATTTTTCAAACTTAGATACAAAACTGAGTTCTGTTTTTCAAGGCAACCCCCCATTTTTAAGACATTTTTGGATTTCCCAATAAATTGTCGATATAACGCACCCAAGTTTCTCAGAATGATCCGCAATACTTCTTGATTCATGTCGTGCATAGACCCACAAGAAAATCCATAACGTCAGAATCCCCCGTATTCTTTAAATCGTAAATTTGAAGAATCTGATTCAAATTGTAAGAAGTGAAATCACTTTGCTGATAGGCTGCTCAGTTTGATTCGGTTAGGTCGTGAATAAAGTTCAATTAATGACTTTTAATAGTTCTTTCAAATTGTGCCACTAGAAAAATTCTACATTGATCAACTTGATCTGATAGGGAAATATATCAATAGAATACATTTAACCTAATTTGTATGGGAAGGCAGAACAAATATGCAAAAAGTAAACTCAACAATTTATTTATTTCGTAAAAAATCATAAACAGAAAAATGTACAAAATTACGAAAAAAAAAATTGAATGAACCGTTACAAGTGGAAGTGTGATAAATTTGAATGAAAAATTATAAAGGAAAAAAATTATTGAACATCTACAACTTAATTTTCTGATTCCAGCCGCAGATGGCCGTTGGTACAGCTATACCTGAGGGTTGATCTCAGCTGAAGATGGTCTTCGGGGAAAGGAGACTTGGAAGGCTGGTTTATTAGACGTTGGTCTCAGCACAGCGGTTACGATCGTGGTCTTAGAGGAGTGGTCGTATTGATTGCGACACCTTGTATTCGCTCACTCTTGAATGTGATATGTTTCACGGACCAGGTTGGAAGTGGCTGCTGTTTGACCTACTTCAATTACCAGTCTCTCTTGTCCTCAGTTTATTGCTTACCTCAGTGGTATAAACATGTGAAAGCGATGGGAATCAGAAATACTTACAAGTTTGGGGAGAACCAAGGATATCCTCTGAACCTCAAGCTTATGTTTCAAATTTCATTTTATTGAACCAAGAATTGGTCGAATACAACCAGTAAAGGGAATTGAACCAGTTCATACAAATGGAAATATAAGTTATGATAAATTGTGACGTGTTTTGCTAGGGTTTGTTTTAATAACCCTTAAACTCCTAGAAAATCACGTTACTTATGACGCCAGAATTTTAGGCAGGAAAAACTTTCCTTTCTCTATTTCAAATCTCGGGCGCCAGATTTTATAGTGGTTTTCTCCACGCACTAGGGTAGCTACAGATGGAGATACGGAACGTCCAGGGGTCTGGTATATTGACACTTTTTGAATCTTTACAAAATACTGTAGGCTTTAAGTACAAATTTTGGATACTGAACGCCGATTGCTTTTATGTCTCCCAAAGAGAGAGACAGACAGAAATAATGTCTTTATTTGATTTTCTTTTCTTTACAAATTTCTTTTTCTACAACTTGACCACATACGTCTGTTGCGTAACTTCAATACTTTATAGGAAATAGAAAGGGTTTGTTTTTTAATGTAAACACAGTGTGTAATAGGTATTAAATTAACTGGTATATTCAATAAGAATGGGCACAAACAATTTTCGTGATACAAATATTTTTGTTTAAAAGAAACGGTCTGGCACATTTAAATGGGTAATACATATACCGCTACCTATATAATCCTATCTATCAAATAGTATGGGAATGATATTTACCTTCACGGTAAATATAACTGGCCAAATGAACAGTAATTTTCCGGCAATTTAGGGTATAAAATGACCTACTCTTGAGAGCGAAGAAAAACTGTTTCTTCCTGAACACGGTTGTCTGTCTGACTCAGAAAGTGATTTTTCAAGTTTATGAGCAAGCGGCTCATAACATCCCGATTTCCCCTTGTTAACCCTTACAAAATTTGAATACTACGTGTCACTTGTATATTACCTAAGCTTCACGTTGGTAATAATCCCGGCTGTGATATTTTGTTTCTGTTCCTTAAAATAGCCCTTTTCTTCTACGACTGTTCTCGTTAACAAGAATTCTATTTTTTTCCTATTGTTTATGCTCGGCGATTTCCTGAGCTTAGACAATATTAACAAATGGGCGTGGATACAGACGACAACGCTTCACAGTATTTTCGGGTTATAAAATCCCTTATTTCCCCCTGATGGAATCAAAATAGTTTATTTACCCAAATCACCTTCTCAAGTCGCTATTATGAATTTTTCCTCCTGAATATAACTATAAATCGTGAAATTCGTGAATTTTGTTTTGCTCGGCAGGTATTTTCAGGGACAAATAAACTTTTCAACGTATTTATCGCGTCCGATGTTCCGATTTGGTTAGTGCCTGAATCGGGACAACGGGGAACAATAATTATTGTTATGTAATTGGTTTATACGTCAATTGCTTAAATTCGGTGTTTTTCCCGAACTTAAGACAATAGAAAATTTAAATTCACTGATTTAAGTGATGTAAATATTCGCGTCAGTTGTTTGCATTCGGCGTTTTCCCTGAACTCAAATAACTGAAAACATAACTCAATAATTTTAATAACGGGCAACTAAAGAACTATCTATGTAAGATTTCCCTTGACAAGAAAAAGAAAACACTTGCCAGAGCTTATGTGAAAATTGTTTTCCGCGGGACGCAAAATAAAATGGTCTACTTTATACTGTTCAATTTGGAAATAAATCATATATTTTACCCGTAAAATAACCAACAATTGACTAAAATGTCACTACTACCTAAATTAAACCCTCAATCGATTTCACAAAAGTTCGATTGAACCACCCAAAAATAAAATAAATCAAATTTCACTCTGTAGTCTTCTGACCAACTTAACCGTTTCGGCAAATGCTCGAATAAAAGAAATTATAATAATGCAGAAAATATATTTAACTTCTCAGGCAACGAATTAACTCAAACAAAGAATACTTTGGCAGAAATAAACTGTAAATGCCACGACAGATAATTAATTAAATGAAATAATAATAATATATATAATGATATGTAAACGCCCGGAAACGTAATTGAATCAAATCGAACAATATTCAATGTAGGAATAATAAACCTCAAGTGCTTCAGCACACGGAGAAACC
Source organism: Gonioctena quinquepunctata (assembly GCA_018342105.1). NCBI lineage: Eukaryota > Metazoa > Arthropoda > Insecta > Coleoptera > Chrysomelidae > Gonioctena > Gonioctena quinquepunctata. Next base: position 82,535 of record JAFIRS010004004.1, on the reverse strand, counting down.
CAACTCCAATACAACTTATTTACTATTTCCACTTACGGATACCTCACCTCTACTGGAACTCAACTCTGCTTTTCACACTATGCACTTTTACTGATTACCGGACTTCGTATCACCACTGAATTCAAGTAACAAAGATCAAGTCTTACGGAAGGACAGGAACAAGCCCCGATGAGAGCTTCATGTGCCTTTTTATAGATCTCGAATGTATGACCAAACAAGACGAAAAAGCCTAGTAAGAAAGGCGCGGTTTTTTGTCCGATGAACTGATACTGGACCGAAAATCTGAAGGATCTGATACAAAAATGATTTGGTTTTTCCCATCGCGATCTTTATTTCTTTCTCGTCTTTTACAAAAACTATCACCGGAGCTTTTCACCCTTTTTATAAAATCTAGAGAAAAACTCTGTTATGTTTTATGCATGATGTTGACGTGAATTCCAGTAGCTTTGGGTATATACTTTCTAACAGGGAATGAAATATTTTGCCAGACCAGAACTAATAGAAACCCCAAATAGGCAGGGACGTACCAAAGTTAGGTTAAATGAACTTTAGCCGTGCTTAGTAACGGAGCTCTAAAAAATGCTTCGTTACATTCCCCCCCTACTTGCGGAAAAAAAAATTAAACCTAGTTATACATTTTTTTTTCCTTTTTGAGGAACACTGCAGAATCAGTGTTTAGTCCATCACTAATTCTAAATAAATGTCTTACACCACTACAGTTCCATTGGTGAAACACTTTTCACTGGTTGACTTGGATAAGGTAGTAGTCTAGTAACCACTGCAGTTACGGGCAACCTTGCCTGTAACATCTGGATCCAGTAGGGGTGGTAGGGAACATCCTTCTGGGGCCTCGAAGTCGAGAAGACTTATTGTTCACTGAGCCAGGGCATTGGCCACAGGAACAATCCGCTGAACGAACTCCACATCGTCCACAGCGGGAGCAGAATATCTTCCAAGGTTTGCGACAGGATTGTCGCTTGTGACCAAGGTGTCCGCATCGCCAGCAGAGGTCTTTGTCTACCAACAGATAGCGTGGACAGTCATCCTCGACTGCCGGGGATGTCGTCTGGGGTAGTCTGGGGGGTGGTATGATGTTCCTCACTCGTCTTATACTCTCGGGCATCAGAGAGACTGGGAGATGTTTAGCGGCAGCTGGCCGCAGCATGTCGAGTGTCAGTTCGTTGATGAAATCCTTCGGTACCTCAACCTTCTGGCTATCGATTTCCATCCAGTGGAAATAACTATTCTTCTCGAATGGATCTTCGAATGTCTGGGTACTATGATTGACCATCTTCGTCGATTCTTTGACTTGAGTCGCCAATTTGTGTCTCAAGTCGGTACGGTCTTCCATCCCGGTCCAATGACTTTGGCTGTGCATACGGCTCACGGTATTTAGAGGGATATGACGTGGCATATAACGGGCTGAACCTGGCTTTTCCTGAAACAAGGATAATTTAGCGACATGAAATTTATTAGTCCCCCTATTTTCATATGTGGAGGAATCCTTTGGTTCCTTTTTAAAGACAGTTCCGCACGGTACGGATTTGGGTATTACGGCAGGCCTATATGAAGACATATACGGCTGGTCTGCTTTGACACACACGTCTTCCTTTTTGAGAAGAACAAGATTACTAACTAAGTTGTTTCGAAATCTGTTTCCTGGGCCGGTCCTCCTTCTGGTCACCCGGCATCGGTTTTCTCTATGGGAGGCGGGCCTAGCAGTTTCAACGTCAGTGGTATCCGTTTGCTCATTTCTGGAGAAGGATTCAGATGGTATATATTCCACTATTTCTTCGGGAACGTGCAAATACATAACGGGCTGGGTTTCCTTGGACGATACATCTCTCCCATTGAGAAAAACTGTATTACTGGCTAAGTCAATTTGGAACTTGTTACTCAAAATATCCATACCCAAGATAATATCCACGGTCAGGTGCGGAAGTATCAGCAACTCATGTACTAAAGTTTCCTGTCCTACAGTCATCTGGGGCGAAAACGCTTGAGTGATGGTGCAGAACGTCCCATCCGCTTGACGGGGTTGCGTCCCGGTCTGCCTACTTGGTTCCAAACCAAGATGAATGCAGCAATTTCCTACTGCCTCACTAGCAAAGGATCTGGTAGCGCCGGTGTCTAGCAACGCATAAAAGCGCGATTCTCCAATAGTAATGATAACAAATGGCCGGTTATCAGTAGATTTTGGTATCACAGCCTTTTCCTGGATATTTAATGTCTGGACTCGTGCAGTACTTGCTTCTGGGCGAATTCCGTTTCTTCCGCATCGAGAGCAGAACAGTCGCTGCCGGTTACGACATTCATTCTGCCAATGTCCCAATTCGCCACACCTCCAACATCCCGAGATGGATGTTCTGTTTCGTGGTACTCCAGGAGATTGTTCTCCATGCTCTAATGGAGGGTGTCTAGACGGACCTCTAGGGGATGACGGAACATTTTGTGTGTTTATTGTTGGTGTCATGTTACGGTTAGAAGAGACTGATTGCCTCGTAGAGGTTTGAGAGCGTTCCCTGTTATACGAGATTGAATGTCTCGAAACGGGTTGAGGGCGTTCACTCTGTCTTATCTCCTCTCGTAAATTTTCACACTCCATAATCTTGGACACCAATGAAGGTGTGTCACAGAAGTCACTCCTTCGTATATATTGCCGAAACTCCGGCAATAAATTTTATAAAGCCGAAGGGTTTCTTGTTCCGCAGTTAATCCTCCATATCGACGTATTAGAGTCTGTAGGTCAATGATATAATCAATAGCAGACTCAGAACTTCTTTGTATTCTACGGCTAATTTCCAATTCCAAATCCTCCTGATAATGTACAGGATAGAACGCCATCCGAAACGTTTCCTTGAAGGTTTCCCAATTATTCCAGAAACATTTGTTGCTACGGTACCACAACAGTGCCTTTCCATAGAATAATTCTGGGAGAGCCGTCAACAATCGATGTTTCGGGATATTTTCTGTTTCCGAAATTTCTTCTAACCGTTCTAAGAACGCTGCCGCCTCCTCTTGGCCATTGAACTTAACATTCCATCGATGTGTTTGCAACGCTATGGGATATCCAGGGTGGCCCACAGCGACTCCTGACGGTACGGAAGGCAAAGGGGTTGGTATGTGTATTCCCAGTGGTGCGGAAACACTCGTTGGAATTGGACTGGGGACCGGCAAACCAGGTGCCACACAGGGTGTCATGGTACTGCGTACTCCAGACATCGTTGTCGTATGTGTGTTCACCGAACTTGTGCTGGTCATTCCTCGCAACCCCATCCCTTGAAAAGTTGGTAGGCTTTCTTCGGGTGTAGGTGGTATCATTCCCGAACTCCTCCATGGGTTCGGAATGTTTGCTTGATGTGACGGTAAATAGCTGAAATCCCTCCTCGGCACAGCTCCGGTATTTTGTCGGTTCATAGAATGAAAATACGTCCCAGTTCCTTCGTTAGGGCTGGTACTGGTTCCCCGAGCTTTAGGCAACTCTACCAGGTGCCAAATGAGTCTTCGTCTCAATTCGATAACGGTACCTTCCGGATTAATTTGTAAACTGGAGGCCAGTTCCATCAACTCTGGTTTCTTAAGCCGATATATCCATCCAGCTTTCACTTCCGGCGGAGCCAAGAAATCATCAGAGCCTAACTCCCTTTCCAGAAATTCGCCCCCTGCAGGATTATCTCGAAGTCCAGATAAACCTTCTTCAAATCCAGTCGCTCCCTGCAACTCCTCACGATCCGAAGTATCACCATTATCAGGCATTTTGAATTCAATGTAATTAATTATGGTTTAACGGTTCAAATAATTTGAAAGACACAACGAAACTTCTACACACTCCGTATATAATTTGATAAAGGAGCGAATATTATGGGGTACACTAGGAGGGCTCAAAAATAATTTTAAACCAAAAATTTTCTATATATAGACCACCTTAGTCTATCAATGAAAAATAATTCCCATAAAAAAATTTTCAAATCAATAAAATATTTTTCAAAAACAATGTATTCGGTTTTGAAAGATCGTTATCATATCCAGATAACACCCAACAAAAATATTTTCCCACGTAAATCAGTATTCAATAAAAACAAAATCTATTTCCTATCGAAGGGTCGTTACCATATCCAGATAACACCCAACAAAAAAAATATTCCTCAACAACAATCAAGTATTCAATAAAAACAATTTATTGTTTTCTATACCTGAAGAGCAGAATTACAAAAAAAAACCATTCCCGATACGCTCAGAATATATGTTCGATATCTCGAATACAAAAAAAACTTTTGTGGATGTTCCACTTTTCCACTTGATATCGAAAATAAATTCGAAATTCAATCTAATTTCATTCACGGAAAAATACCAATAATTATCTCAGAATTGCAAGATAATTGTTATCATTCAAACAGGTGTACAATTTTATCACGGGCCAATACACCAGCAAAAAACTGATTTGTACAATCTCTCTCCGCGCAATTTCGGGCACGAAATATTATTTGATAAAAAGCGTTTCGTTTTTATCCCCGGTACGGAGTAAATAAATTGTACTGTGCACTTGGATTCGCGAACGGAATAGAAATGAAATTATTTCCACTCAAAAATAATGTCGCTGTTCGTCAATTGAAATATAATCAGAAATTAAATCACTTTTCAATTATATATCGTGTTAGCATTATCTGTTGAATATGGAAACTCGCAAGAAATACAATGAAAATTATTTCTATTCTAATACAACTAATAAATTTCAATTTACACACCACGGAAATTAAATCAATTTTCAATCTTTACCGATTTTCATATATCCAGCAAAAATTCCAAATAAACTCGAAACAGAGTGAAAATGATTGAAAATTATTTCTATGCCAAACAACCCGTAATTTTGATGATTATATAATACTCCTATTACCAATAGTCCCTGCTCGGCGCCAAATTTGTGACGTGTTTTGCTAGGGTTTGTTTTAATAACCCTTAAACTCCTAGAAAATCACGTTACTTATGACGCCAGAATTTTAGGCAGGAAAAACTTTCCTTTCTCTATTTCAAATCTCGGGCGCCAGCTTTTATAGTGGTTTTCTCCACGCACTAGGGTAGCTACAGATGGAGATACGGAACGTCCAGGGTCTGGTATATTGACACTTTTTGAATCTTTACAAAATACTGTAGGCTTTAAGTACAAATTTTGGATACTGAACGCCGATTGCTTTTATGTCTCCCAAAGAGAGAGACAGACAGAAATAATGTCTTTATTTGAATTTCTTTTCTTTACAAATTTCTTTTTCTACAACTTGACCACATACGTCTGTTGCGTAACTTCAATACTTTATAGGAAATAGAAAGGGTTTGTTTTTTAATGTAAACACAGTGTGTAATAGGTATTAAATTAACTGGTATATTCAATAAGAATGGGCACAAACAATTTTCGTGATACAAATATTTTTGTTTAAAAGAAAACGGTCTGGCACATTTAAATGGGGTAATACATATACCGCTACCTATATAATCCTATCTATCAAATAGTATGGGAATGATATTTACCTTCACGGTAAATATAACTGGCCAAATGAACAGTAATTTTCCGGCAATTTAGGGTATAAAATGACCTACTCTTGAGAGCGAAGAAAAACTGTTTCTTCCTGAACACGGTTGTCTGTCTGACTCAGAAAGTGATTTTTCAAGTTTATGAGCAAGCGGCTCATAACATCCCGATTTCCCCTTGTTAACCCTTACAAAATTTGAATACTACGTGTCACTTGTATATTACCTAAGCTTCACGTTGGTAATAATCCCGGCTGTGATATTTTGTTTCTGTTCCTTAAAATAGCCCTTTTCTTCTACGACTGTTCTCGTTAACAAGAATTCTATTTTTTTCCTATTGTTTATGCTCGGCGATTTCCTGAGCTTAGACAATATTAACAAATGGGCGTGGATACAGACGACAACGCTTCACAGTATTTTCGGGTTATAAAATCCCTTATTTCCCCCTGATGGAATCAAAATAGTTTATTTACCCAAATCACCTTCTCAAGTCGCTATTATGAATTTTTCCTCCTGAATATAACTATAAATCGTGAAATTCGTGAATTTTGTTTTGCTCGGCAGGTATTTTCAGGGACAAATAAACTTTTCAACGTATTTATCGCGTCCGATGTTCCGATTTGGTTAGTGCCTGAATCGGGACAACGGGGAACAATAATTATTGTTATGTAATTGGTTTATACGTCAATTGCTTAAATTCGGTGTTTTTCCCGAACTTAAGACAATAGAAAATTTAAATTCACTGATTTAAGTGATGTAAATATTCGCGTCAGTTGTTTGCATTCGGCGTTTTCCCTGAACTCAAATAACTGAAAACATAACTCAATAATTTTAATAACGGGCAACTAGAAGAACTATCTATGTAAGATTTCCCTTGACAAGAAAAAGAAAACACTTGCCAGAGCTTATGTGAAAATTGTTTTCCGCGGGGACGCAAAATAAAATGGTCTACTTTATACTGTTCAATTTGGCAAATAAATCATATATTTTTACCCGTAAAAATAACCAACAATTGACTAAAATGTCACTACTACCCTAAATTAAACCCTCAATCGATTTCACAAAAAGTTCGATTGAACCACCCAAAAATAAAAATAAATCAAATTTCACTCTGTAGTCTTCTGACCAACTTAACCGTTTCGGCAAATGCTCGAATAAAAGAAATTATAATAATGCAGAAAATATATTTAACTTCTCAGGCAACGAATTAACTCAAACAAAGAATACTTTGGCAGAAATAAACTGTAAATGCCACGACAGATAATTAATTAAATGAAATAATAATAATATATATAATGATATGTAAACGCCCGGAAACGTAATTGAATCAAATCGAACAATATTCAATGTAGGAATAATAAACCTCAAGTGCTTCAGCCCACGGAGAAACCCAACTCCAATACAACTTATTTACTATTTCCACTTACGGATACCTCACCTCTACTGGAACTCAACTCTGCTTTTCACACTATGCACTTTTACTGATTACCGGACTTCGTATCACCACTGAATTCAAGTAACAAAGATCAAGTCTTACGGAAGGACAGGAACAAGCCCCGATGAGAGCTTCATGTGCCTTTTTATAGATCTCGAATGTATGACCAAACAAGACGAAAAAGCCTAGTAAGAAAGGCGCGGTTTTTTGTCCGATGAACTGAAACTGGACCGAAAATCTGAAGGATCTGATACAAAAAATGATTTGGTTTTTCCCATCGCGATCTTTATTTCTTTCTCGTCTTTTACAAAAACTATCACCGGAGCTTTTCACCCTTTTTATAAAATCTAGAGAAAAACTCTGTTATGTTTTATGCATGATGTTGACGTGAATTCCAGTAGCTTTGGGTATATACTTTCTAACAGGGAATGAAATATTTTGCCAGACCAGAACTAATAGAAACCCCAAATAGGCAGGGACGTACCAAAGTTAGGTTAAATGAACTTTAGCCGTGCTTAGTAACGGAGCTCTAAAAAATGCTTCGTTACAAAATATAAATTTCTTGAGCAGAAATTGATATAATCATCAAAATTTATAACAGGGAACTGCATAGTTGGCTTGATTTGATCTTCAAAAATTGATTTACAATTATTGTGAAATAATTCAATGAGCAATACCAAAAATACCCACCCAGAATATTTTCACCAAAATTATTTTAATATTTGAAACTTGAATATTCCTTGATAAATTATTGAAATGTACCAGAATAGAACCGAGTGGAGATAGTGAAAGGTAGCTGAACAAAAAAAGATATCACCAAAAGGAGAGCAGTGAAGACAAGTAGAGAACGAGGGCCAAGCCTTGTTTTCTAGAGAAAAATATAGAAATCTGAATTCAAAATATTTTGGTGATTTTTCCAGAGAAAAAATATAGTATTCAGAAATCACAATATTTTGATAATTTTCCAGAAAAAAATCAAGTATTCGACCCCTCCGTGAAGGGATGTGGCGTGTGTGACGACATTTCTCAAAAGTGAGCACGATATAACTCTCAAATAATGATAAATAGTTTCAGATATTTCTTCCAACAGAAGGAATGCCCGATAGATAGAAATCTACCTAGACATCCAAATATATGTGCTTTTATATCCACATATATATCGATACAGTGGGTGGCGAATCACCTTTTTGGAAAGGTAAGCCGAATATTTCTCTCAAATGGAGAACGATAATTTCTCTGGAGGTTGACAATTTCTCCGTCAGCACTTATGTGCTCAAAAACCTCTTTGATACGAGAAAAAAGTGAGCAGAAAGTGAATCGATCTCTGGGATACCCTCTAGATAAGAATATCACTGATGATTGATTGAGTTAAACGGTAGTAATGAAATTCAGAAAATTGTCATCAATACATTATGCTTAAAAAATACAGGGAAAAAGACACTAGGAGATTGAGTACTCATGACAAATGAAGCAGAGCAACAATTCACTCAGGTTGAAGCATTCATTCCCCAGAGGAAAAATTATATAATAATATCAACAAGATTACAATAATAAGAAATACATGCATAACCTGAAGAATCGTTCATCTGGAAAGGATACTTCCTAGATATCACAGGATAGTCAACTCAGCTTCTCGCCCTTAGAAATCCCCTTATAATAATCATACAGACCCTCGGTCAGGAAGGTATAAATTGGATCACCAAATTTATTACTACTTATCTGGTACCTGAAATTTTCATAAGGGTAAAAACTTTCTTTACAACAGAAACGTTGAACTCTTGTTTACAACAAGATCAACTCTGCATTCTACGTAAGCCTTCTAGACAGGCAAAATAACCCTTATAAGGAAAATACTTAAAGTATGGAAATTTGGGATAGGCGAAAAAGTCGGGTACGACTTGTTGATCCAAATTTAAATGAAGGAAAATTCATATATAACCCTGAAATCCATGCCCGAAGGTTATATGAAAATAACATGGAAATATGATTTGAATCCGAAAATACGGTGATAAATATTGCAATCGTAAAATGGGTAACAATCAGGCAGTTCGGAAACTAAATGATGTGCCACGATGATGCGAGAAACAGGCAATTTGAAAAATTTCTAACCTCTCACCACATGCCATCGGATTCTGCTATTTGCATAGTTATAATCTCGGGTAAACAAAAATTAAGTTAATGAATAATTAATTCAATAAGCAGGAATAGGTATACTCAACCAATTATTAGCTATTCTATCAGATATTCAAAGTTAATTACCCACCAGAGATAAAATTAACTCTGTTTCCGTTCACTCCGAAGTCAAAAATCAAGAGAGTAACAATTCACTCCCATTTTTCAAACCACAGCTTCGCATGTTGTTTTCAACACCAGCCTCGTTTTTTTTTTTTTCATTCAGGAGGCACTCATGCGAAACAAAACAACCGATTCATACTCGATTTGTGAAATGTCACCGAAGAGTGACTGAGAACTTTACACCGGTTTTCAATTTGGCAATGACTATTGAACCACTTCCGGAAAATAAGGTCAAAAATTATTTGATTGATTGATTGTTTATTTTCCAATGTATATGGATGTGATGAAAAGTTCGTTACGAACTCGACCAACTTTTTTCCAGTCGATTCTTTAGGCTTTAGCGCATCTTTTGAGAGGCGAACCAGAAGTCGGTATTCCATCGCCTACCACGATTTTTTTCAAATGATAAATTACAAATGGCAGTAACTCAACTTTTCCAAATGCTTGGAATTTTTTAAAAGTTTTGTGCCAAAATAGGGTTTGTGGGTCAACTTTGTAAATTTTGAGATTTGTTGCAAAAAGGAATGTTGATAATTTTCTCGAAAAGAAAAAGGAATCAAGTAAGCCGTTGTCGCAAAATTTGACACATCCAAATATTTCTGAAAAGGTTATGTTCCAACAAAATGAAATTGTAATAGAAACAAGCGGTATATCACAAAAGAACCAATTCTAGTGATCGTTACAAGAACATGAGAGCATGATCAACAGGAAACTATATAAACATTTTGAGAAAAAGCTACTTATGAATGCTTTAATGGGTCATCATCATATTCCACACAAACTGCTAGTCTCCTAGTAAATGAGCCCCAAACTCCAGCAAGTATTGCTACAGTTGTTTGACGATTGGTTGGTTGGTTGAAAGCTGACGAGCCAGAGACAGGGTTGGCACTTAGCTTCCCTTGACAATGCGACCAGCTGGGGTCTACTGTATCACTCTGTCGTCAGTGGTTCCTCATTCAAACAGGTTTGTGCCTTTAATTAGGTTTAGGAGTCTATTGATAAGGTTCTTCGGATTCATGCCTGTTTGCGGGCTGATCTCTCCGAAGGTTCTGTGTCGCCTACTACTTAGGGCGTCACAGTCGAAGATAATATGAGAGGCTGTTTCCTCCTCTTCATCACATAGCCTACACTCCACGGTTTCCCTGCGTACTCCCATGGTGTTTAGGTGTTTTCTTAGGCCGCAGTGTCCAGTCAACAGACCTATTATTATACGAGCCTTCGTTCTGTTCAGGTTCAGAGGGTCAACCGTCAGGGTCCGGTTTGGATGCCCTACCATGACTTTGCTGTGTGTTTGCCCGACAGTTTGATCCCAATATTGTTGGTGTCTTCTTTTTATCCACTCGTCGATCAGGGTCCTGCATCGGTTTTTGCTAATCCTATGTGCAGGTTATGGCCCTGTAAATAGCGTTTCAGATGCTTGTCTAGCTAGCTGGTCCGCTTTGACGTTGCCTTCAATGCCTCTATGACCTAGCACCCACATCAAGGTGACCTAGTTGTGTTTTGCCAGCTCGATGAGGTTCTGGAGTTGGTGTTTCAGCTTGGAATATCGTGGAGCATTTGCCAAGTGGTGCCTCACCCCATGTATTCCTGCTCCCGTTCCTTCAACTGTCTTTGAACCGTCTGTATACCAGACTATGTCCGCAGTTGATTGTGATTCTATACTCGGGGTCCATCCAGATTCATCAATTCGTGTTTCGAATGGTTCTTCGAATGCGTATAGGGGTTGCATGTAGTCTGAAATCATCTCGAGTTCTTCGATGTTGATTACATGAGTGATTCTGGTATGTCCAGTTGTTCGGATTCTCCAGTTTTTTGTTTGTTTCAGTCTGTATGCACTCATCCTGGCCTCTCCAATGACATGTAAGTCAAGGGGTTCGAGGTTAAGGATGATTTCCATTGCAGCTGTTGGAGTGCTATTCATTGCACCCGTGATACAGAGACAGGCAAGCCTCTGGATTTTCCCAAGGTTAGTTTTTGCCTGTCTTTGATTTGTTTTTGGCCACCATAAGAGTGAGCCATAAGTTATTCTTGGTCTTATTACCGCTGTGTGAAGCCAGTGCATGGCTTTCGGTTTGAGCCCCCAGGTTTTTCCAAAAGCTCTCCTGCACACCATGAAGGTAATCTTGCTTTTATTGGTTACATGTTGAAGATGCGGGTTCCAGGTTAGTTTCTTGTCAAGAATCAGCCCTAGATTTTCACCTGCTCTACTACTTGTGATGTTTCACCGAAAAGTCTGGGAGGTATGAGATCTCCCATGTTTCTTCTCCGGGTGAAGGGAATTGGTGTTATTTTGTTCGGATTTGCCCTTAGGCTCTCTCTATTACACCATTCCTCTACTGTCCTCAGTGCATTTTGCATTAGCTCTGAGGTTGTTCGAGTATTCTTTTCCTTGATGAGGATGACCAAATCATCTGCATACCCTTGAGAGTAATACCCTTGGTTATTCAGAGAAATTAGCAGTTCATTTACAACCATGTCCCACAGAAGGGGGGAAGGTATGCCCCCCTGTGGGGTACCTCTGGAAATTTCAACCTGCTATGTTTCCTCGAACATGTTGGCTTGGACCAGTCTATTGTGAAGCATTGAGTGTATCCACCTGCAGGTGGTTTCGTCAATGCCTCTTCGAGTGGCCGCAGAGACCATACTTTCAAAGGAGGTGTTGTCGAAGGCTCCTTCGATGTCTAGAAAAGTGCATGGTGCAATTTCTTTGTTTGCTAGAGATTCTTCAAGCCTTGAAACAAGCTGATGAAGTGCTGTCTCGCATGATTTTCCTGTTAGATAGGCATGTTGGTTTTGATGTAAAGGCCGTTCTACAAGAGCGGTTTGCCTTATGTCTCTATCTATCAGTTTTTCTAAGCCTTTCAGAAGAAATGACGATAGGCTTATTGGTCTGTATGCCTTTGCCTGGTCGTATGGGTCCCGTCCAGGTTTTGGAATAGAGACCACGTTTACAGTTTTCCAGGTTTGAGGTAGCCATCCCAATGCTAGGCTCAGCCTGTACAGTCTGCACAGCTCTGTTGCTAGATATTCAACTCCGCTCTGTAGTAGTATGGGAAATACTCCATCTGGGCCCGGAGACTTGTAAGGCTTGAAGGAGTTTTTTGCCCACACTACTTTTGAATGAGTGACCGTTCGTTTAGCCACTTCCCAGTCTACCCTTTCTGTCCTCAAATGAAGGTTTGCAGGGATTTCATATCTGGGGTTTTGATTTGTGGTGACAGTGGATCCTGGGAAGTGTGTATGGAGCAAGAGTTCTATAGTTTCCTTCCCAGTGTTGGTGTGATTGCCGTTGGGTTTTTTGAGAGTCCCCAACGGATTGATGGGGTCTTTGGAAAGGATGCGGTGGAGTCTTGCTCTTTCTGAGGTTTGTTCTATGTCCTCACAGAACTTCCTCCATGACTGTCTTTGTTCCCCTCTGATTTTTCTGTTGTATTCCGTGAAAGTTTTGGAATAATCCTCCCAGTCACCAGTTTTTTTCGCAGGATTAAATAGTTTGCGCGTTTTATTTCCAAGATATGTGAGTTCGGTGTTCCACCAGCTCACTTTACCTTTAGTGGTGCTGCGCTTCAAAGGGCAGTTGTTATGATATGAAGTTATTATGGCCTCCTGTAACATTAGGGAGGTTTGCTCTATTTCATGAATTGTATTTGAGTTGGGGTTGACATTTTTTAAATTTGTGAGATTTACCCTGAGCTCCTCCCGGTACCCCGGCCAGTTGGTTTTTCTGGGATCCCGACACATTACTGCAGGTTTATTGGCATAGCCAATCTCCACATGTATGTGTCGGTGATCTGAGTTTGAAGGTTCCTCAGATACTGCCCATTTGCCGACGTGCCGAACCACCAAAGAAAAGTCCAAAGTGATGTCAATGATTTCCCGTCTGTTACGGGTTACGAAGGTTGGCTCATTGCCTCTATTAAGTACTTCCAGGTTACTGGAGACAATGAATTCAAGCAATGACTCACCTCTTTTGTTCGTGTCGGTGCTCCCCCACACTGTGTTATGGGCGTTTGCATCGGCTCCGATGATAAGCTGGAGTTTGTGGTCCTCACAGTGTTTAACCAAAGCCCTCACTTGTTCTGATGGTGGAGGGCTTGTTGAGTCATAAGGCATGTAGACGGAGGCTAGTACTATGTTCCTCTCTACTCCATCCTTGATGTAGGTCGTCTTGATTGCTGTTATGTCCCTGTAACAGAATTCTATCAGATTCGAGACTTCCAAATCATTCCTGACAATAATGCAGTATCTGGCGTTTCCACAGTTAAGATTATAAATAAGCTTACCCTTGGATGTTCCGAGGCCTGATACTCGCCCTTTGACCAGCCATGGTTCTTGTATTAGGGCCACGTCGGTGTTGCCCTGTGCAAATATTCTGCACAGGGTTGCAGTAGCAGCCTTACTATGCTGCAAGTTGGCTTGAACTGCCCGCAGCATCAGGAATGTTCCTGTTCCGGCTAACTAGCTTGAAGTTTACCTGCGTTAGCCCCAGGAATGCTTTCATTTCCCTGGCTTGCAGGTTCTTCAAGGAGGTCTCGTCGATTTGAAAGACAAGAGTTAGACCCAAGGCCTCCTCTTGTCTCTTGATGACAAGCAATTCTTCAGTATCTATCCCCATGTTCTGGGTTTTGATGAGCTGAAGAATCATTTTGGTTTCCATTTTACCAAATGGCTTTGGAATCCATACCACTACCTTGGAGGTATTCAGGATGTCCTTGGCTAGCCCTACTTTTAGGACAGCCCCCTCCCGGAGTATCAGTCCGGGGATACTCTCGAGTAGCCAGGATTTGGCGGTTTCATCCGAGCATGTCAGGATCAGCACGCCCTTGTGGACTTAGCTGTTCCTGAAGTTCGGACCCTTACCCGGCTCACACTTGAAAATTTCCCCGGTAATTGCTTCCTGCAGGAGAATCCCTTGGACGTCTGATAACTGGTGATCTGGATAACTCTCCAGAGCAACAGCCATCTTCAGACCTCTTGTGACCTCCCTATAGCTGCCCTGCTCAGTTGGGTTAACTTGGGCAGGGACCCTCCACTGGTTGGTCAGATCTAGGTTTCTTCACCCTTGCAGTGCTCTCCGTGGAAGAGGGTTGACTTCTCTGTGAGCGGTCCCTCTTCTCGTTCGGAGCTTCTGGCTGCCTGCTGCTTCCAGCGATGCTGGGAGTTCGTTCAGGGAAGCCAGTTTTTGCTTCTGGGGGTGGATTGCGTCGGTTGCTTCGGCGTTTCCTGGGTTTAATTTCTTCCCCAGCTGCCTTGACCTCCGCGATCCGCACCTGTCTTCTAGCAGCTCCTGAGAGCTTTTTACGCGCCAGATGTAAACGATTTACATCTGACGCGACGTGCCCTAGGGCAGGTGTTTGACGATTTCCGAAAACTGTTTCCTTCACGTACTTCCGAAGAGATGAATCTATAGGGGTAAGGTCTGGGCCAAGGAATAGTACCTCCTCTGCTTATCCGGAAAAGAGGAATCCTCTGCCTATCCAACGAATTGATCTTTTCCAATACTATGCTATTCTTGCGCCATCCTATGACTTTGCACTGCAACACCATCGTGTTGCAACCACATGGTCCCTCTGGTGTTCAAATATACTCCTTCGAATATTCTGGGAAGGTGTTCGCGGAGAAAATGTTAAAACCTCTCACCATTCAGCGCATTGTCGGAAGAGTAGGGTTCAATAATGTAATTTCCAATAATTCCTCCCCAAACATTGGGCGACCATCGCTTTTGGTGATCAACAGTCCTCAACCAGTGAGGATTTTTGATTGCATATCATGTCCATTGACCGACCCGTTGTTCTTGAACGTTGCTCCAACAGATAACAAAATTGTGTTTTAATTATAATAATTCTCGTCAGTCATGCTATTCATTTGAATACAAAACGCAACCCCATTTCCGAAATCATTAGTATACAATTCCTGATGTAGTTTTTTTTTTTTTTATGTTCTGGTTTCCACGAAAAGGGATATCCTGTAATGTTCAGAGAACATCGTGGGAACCAAGGGAAAGAAGGTAGGAGTTGGTGTTCTTCTTAAATTTCTGGAGGTTGTATGCTTCGGGGAACACCTCCCTAGGCAATGAGTTCCAAAGCCTCGCTGTTCGTTGGATGAACGAGTCTTTGGAAAGTGATGTTCTGCAGGTCTCCGAAGTGACCACGAAGGGGTGTGATGACTGAACTTGACGGGTTAGTCTCGAAGAGACTGCCAAAGCAGGAACGATTGTTGATATTTCAGGAGAGCATCGCCCATGAAAATATCTATAAAATAGAGACAAATCGCCAACTTTTCTACGGTGTTCCAGACAAGTGAGCGAGTTTGTAAGCGAGGCATCACCGACGAGACGAATTGCCCTTTTTTGGACAGAATCCAATAGCCTCAGGATATGTTTAGGTGCCGCGCTCCAAATATGGGAACAGTATTCCAGGACAGGTCGGATCTGTGCCTTATAGATCATAAGCAGCTGAGTGGGGTGAAATAGTTCTATTGCATGAAACAAAATACCAAGTTTTTTGGGATGCACTTTTGGCAATGGACCTCACGTGATTTTCCCAGGAAAGGTTATTGCTGATAGTAATACCAAGCATCGATATGGATGACTTCAGTGGTATGGTTACTCCTGACAAAGTTATGTTAGGCACAGTGAGATCGGCTTTTCTAGAGAAAAGACATGCTTGTGTTTTGTTTGCATTGAATTCTACCAAGTTATTAGATCCCCACTCGAGAATTGTTGCTAAGTCCATATTTATATTATTAACATTTCTTCCTCGTTCATTTCTGGTTTCATGGGCTGATATAGGGGCCCTGGAAGAGAAAGCGGTATGGAGGGTACTATCATCGGCAAAGCTGTGTACTGGACATGAAGTTGCTTTCAACAGGTCGTTGATGTGAAGTAGAAATAGTGTTGGTGCGAGAATAGATCCTTGCGGAACACCAGCATTTATGAGTAGAGTGTCAGATGAAACTCCATCGACCACTACATGGAGAGACCTGTTTGAGAGAAAACTAGCAAGCAGAGAACACAGCTGAGGGGGCAAGCCATAAGACGGGAGCTTGGCGAGGAGCCCTGGTGCCAAACTCGATCGAACGCCTTGGAGATATCTAATGCCACAGCTAAAGTTTCTCCATACTTTTCAATAGATAGCTGCCATATATGTGAGACGTAAGCGAGCAGGTCACCAGTTGATCTCTGATGGCGGAAGCCATATTGCCTATCGTTGACAATTCCTGAGTCTTCCAGATATTTCATGAGCTCGATGTTGATGGCTTTTTCCATGACCTTTGAAATAATAGATAGCAGTGCGATAGGTCTGTAGTTGCTAGGTAGGGCCTTTTTGCCTTTTTTAGGGACTGGCTGTACTCTTGCAATTTTCCAATTGGACGGAAATACCCCCAAATTGTAAGAGTGGTTGAACAACTTGCAAAGAACAGGTGTTAGTTCGGGGGCACATTTCTTGAGAACAATCGGTGGGATTTCGTCAGATCCACAGGCTTTGTTGGTGTTGAGACCCAGCAAAATATTTCTGATAGTACGTTGGCGAAAGGTGATCTCGGGCATGTGACTGCCAATAGGTGTAATGTTCGGGGGTTGTTTTCCCGACGAATCCAGAGTGGAATTTCCAGCAAATAGGTGCGCAAAGATATTGGCTTTTTCCTGGGCAGTCGTTGCTAGTGTTCCATCTTCTTTGGTTAGAGGAGGAAATGAGCTGGAAGTGAAGTTTCTTCCCACAGCTTTGGCGAAAGACCAAAATGAACGGGATCCGTTAGGACATTCAGCAAGTTTTGATCTTATTTTGGCATTGTGGGCATCTTTTGAGCATTCTATTGTCTCTTCGTATATGCCTCTAGCCTCGACATATGCTGCTCTGGTCTCAGAGCCCGGATTTTTTAGCCATCGATGGTATGCTGCCTGTTTGGAAGCCACAGCTCTAGAGCAGTTTCTGTTAAACCAGGTCTTATCGGATTCTTCTTTCGGTATTCGGTATGTAAGTTTGCATCCCCAACATGATGATTTCAGAAATTGTCTCAGCACATCGTGTTGGATCTACTGAAGAGAAACAAACTCTCTTCCATGGAAACGCTGAGAAAAACATACGAAGACCTGCCCAGTCGGCCGAATTGTAATGCCACATGAGACGGGGTGGTATTGTGCAGCTCGATGGTAAATGGAAAGAGCATGTTGTGGAGATGAGGGTGTGATCAGAGTTTCCAAGTGGGGCATAAACTTCTATTCTATACGGGTCAGGATTGGTGGTGAGGAAAAGATCTAGTGTATTGGCAGACTGGTTGTTGACATCAGGGATGCGGGTTGGTAGCTCGACCAGTTGTTCTAGACCATGAGTGATGGCGAAGGCCTCGGCTTGACGACCCGCATCATCTGTTTTGTTAGAGAATTTGAGCCAGGCAGCGTTATGTACATTAAAGTCTCCCATGATTATGGTTTCAGCTGTTGGATGGTTCTCCTGAATGTAGTCCAGTTTGAGTGATAAAAACTCAAAGAGGTCGTTATATGAAGGTTCATTAGGTGATAGGTAAAGGCAGCAGAGGAACTTAGTCAGTTTGGTATCAGATAGCTTGAACCACATCACATCAAAGTCTTTCGGTTCCAAACTCTCTTCACGCTGGCATGAAAGGTTAGCCTTAGCCTTGAACCTGAATCGAGAATGGAGTTCGTAACCAGGACAAAGCATATGGACCTTGCTGGTGGACGAGTTCACTTGTGTTTCTGTTAGAGCCAGAATATCCGGTTTTTTCGTCTGTAGGTGATGGTGGACGTCATTGATGTTCTTGTTGAGTCCGCGGATGTTGCAAAAATTAATCTTTAATGTTGAGTCCCCTCGAGTACCTCTCGCCCGGAAATCCGAATGGAGAGGTATTTTGCTTCCGGAGTGTTTTACTCTAGGAGACTTCATCATTATTACTATTAGGATGCACCTGAAAATAAAGGAGGAATTGGGGAAAAGGAAAGAGGGAGACCGGAAAGTATCGACCGAACACTGAAACATGGAATGATCCATTTCACAGCACACAAAGTCGATATGGTGGTATTTCACCGGGCGATAAGACCATCTTCCACCTACGGTTATCCTTTTAGTCGCCTCTTACGACAGGCAGGATTTACCATGGGGCTATTCTAAAGCCGACCCCATACAGCAAAGACCATCTTCCACCTACGGTTATCCTTTTAGTCGCCTCTTACGACAGGCAGGATTTACCATGGGGCTATTCTAAAGCCGACCCCATACAGCAAAATGTAGTTTCAGATCATAAAGGTGGAACTTATGTTTAAATATCATTCTGTTCACAGTACTTTGCTTGGGTGAGGATTTTCCTGTAGCATTATTGGAACTTGCAACTCAGTTTCGTCATTGATGCGACCACCAACAATTCCCTTTCTGGTATAAGACACACTACCAGTGAGTTCAAACCGAACTCTCAGCTTTTGAAATGAATACACTCGTGGAGTTCTTGCTTCTCGATATTTTCAATGGTAGATCCTGCTTTCTAGTAAAGAATTTTGGTTAGCTGCGCCAATACAGTAGGCCATCAACAATTAGATGTGTACAATTATTGAAAGTACATGGATGTGTCAAATTTCACGACAGCGGCCTATTCTTTTCTTTTCTTTTCAAAAAAAACAATGAAAATTTCTTATTTTGCAAGAAATGTCGCAAACTTGAATGCCATGCAATGATGCAATAAAATATAGGGTATTGCCATTTGTAATTTGTCATCACCATCATCTCGAAACATACGCTCAAGCCTAAGGAATCAAGTGGAAAAAAGTTGGTTAAATTACCTTGAACGATGGAAAGGGAAACATTTTTTTCTTTTCAACATGAATACCCCTCGGAAGGTTATCTTGAACGATGGAAGATAGTGACTTAAGTTTATCTTTCAGTCGCAGATGATTCCACATCTGATTTAATGAACATCCTGTTCATATTTTCAAACAAATCTACCTTGAATGGTTCTAAAATTTTTCTGTGGTCTTTGCACGACGCTATATCGATACATAAATTGACATAAGTCAGAATTTATTGCAGATAAGTCTAGGAAACCTGAGTGCGTTATATCGACCATTCAGTGGCGAATCCAAAATCAAAACAAAAATTTGGGTTTGCCGTTTCAAAAAACAGAACTCAGTTGTGTACCTTAATTTGGGAAATATTTTCAGAATGTGCCTCATTGTCGGACCGATTGTTTTGAAAAAATCAAGTCGAGAGCTTTGAAAGAAAGAAAGTTATGGAGCTTGCATGCAGCCTTGACTCGTCCTGTAGGTATACAAGAAATATTCTCCACTCTTAATTGCTAAAAGTTTATACAAGCTTGAAAAATAAAAAATCTAATAAGTATTTCATCCTCCATTGATTTTTCTTCTCTGAATACATTTTTTCCGAGATAACTTTACGTTCATTCAGGAAAGACAATATTCTTTTTTCAATATCTTTTCCACGATTTGTTTAAAATTATACGAATATGAAGGTGCACTTTTTGTGGTGTGACAAGTGAAACTGACCAGTTGGGAATAATTCCAACAATCATATTTATTCCAATGGCACCTGACGGGTGTCACTTGGAAATTATTACAGTGGTACCAACTGTAAGATTAGATACCAGGTGGCGGTTATATTAAAAAGAACTATTATTTGATATTGAATTGTTGTTAATTTCAATTGATTTCTGAAGACAATAGATGAATGTAGATCTAACTCAAATGGTTTATATCTGTTTTTTTTATTGATGCAATAAAAGTCATTTCTAAGACTGTTTCCTTCAATGTATGTGACTGTCGCTCTCACTTCCACTGAATCGTAATTCATCCGGTGGTCAAATTTATTCACCAGAGCACATCTTCTAGGATGCAATCTGCAATCACTTTTATTAGAAATTATTCTGTTCGATAATGATATTGAGGTTTGACCAATATATTGTTTATTACAGCCATGATGAGGAATACCATAAATTACATTCGACATTGAAAGTAATGGAGTTTTATCTTTAACTTCAGAATAAATTGATCCGATTGTTAGAACTGTTTTATATATTTCAAATTTTTCTGGGTTGTGGAATAATCTGGAAATTTAAGACGTGATCTCTTTCATATATGGCAATTAAGTGAAAAAAGGTTGAGTAGAGGTAGTGTTAGTTTCATTGTTGTTCGAGACAATGTTCGAATTATCACTGTTTGAGACTAGTACTTCTAAGTGATATGAAGTATTGTGAAGAATGTTATCAAGTAACGTTTTTGGATTTTTGGATATTAATTTTCTAAGAAAAGGTTAGAGAGAGTGTTTGAATTCTGCTTATGGAATCTACACCGTCATTCGGTAAAGCTAATTTAATACCATCAACATATTTTTTTATGGAGTTAAATTCGAAAGACAAAACTGGAATAACATTGTTTAACACATCATCCATGACGTACGCTGCTATAATGGGTGAAATGTAGGCCCCCATTGGGGTACCAAAGGTTTGTTTATGAATTTTATTATTGAAAGAAAAATATGTATTATCAAAAAGGAAAGCAAACAATTCCAGATTACTGAAAAGGGAGACGACAACTAAGCTCGCTAGAACATAATTGTCTGAAAGTGTTGAATTAATGAATTTATTAGTGACTTCGAAAGAGTCTTTTATATAATATTCATTATCAAAGTTGTATGCGTAAGCTAAAATTTCTGACAAAGAAAGTATATCCTCTCAGAAGGGGCTCCTAAAGAAGCCATTATAGGTCTGACTAGAAGGAGCTTATGATTTTAGTGTAAAATATCGAATTTATGTAATACCATCATAGCATGCGGGTTTTTTCTTCATGAATTCATCAATTTGGTTTGTTTTATATGTGACTAATTAATTCATTGCCTTTTCTCTGAATTGCAGGGGGTCTTTCGGTTGTTCTACGTATGAGCTCCTGTTGATTGTGATGTCATTGAATAGGTTGAGATATTGATCCTTGTCCATTATGACTGTTACATTGTTTCCGTCTGATTTTGTGAGAATCAAATTAGGATTGTCTTTCAAGAATTTCTTGGATTTGAAGAAAAGAGTGCGTAGACTTGGATGTGGTTTGTTATTTATTAGTTGCTGTTGCTATACTGATATTTCTTTCAATCACTGAACCCCATGAATCAATGACAATCGATTCATTTCAACTGATTGACATTCCCAAAAAAAATATAATGATGCAAGAAAGGCTGGAAATCCCTTCGGATTCATAATTTGCTACCCAAAACTTTTTCTATGAAAAAGATCTGAATTGTGAAAAATTCATAGAATCAAATTTCCTTAAAAAAGTTCAAATTACTTTTCAAACATATATGAATAATAGTTGCTCGATGAGTCCATCAAAAACAGAAAAATTCGTCATAAACATTCAGCCACCAGTAGAAATTCAAATTTCACATCAATATGAATTATTGCGATTACTGAATCGAAATGGTTTAATTTGTCAATAAAAGTACATTGGTACTGAATATATGTTCTTATTTTTCAGGTAATTTCGGGCTAGTTTTAGACAATTATCACGTATTCCAATATTTTCGAGGATTGACAATGATATTATGTGACTCACGCTATCAAATGTCTTCGGAACATCTACTAAAACAGCGAGGTAGGGTTAATTTTCATCTATAGCATCATGAATGGCATTCTTGAGTTGATTTGTCCTCCCTGAAGCCAAATTGCATACTAGACAACAGTCTATACCCATATAAATAGTTAGTGATTGTTTTTTCAATCTTATGTTTTCTTCCATGCTTTCCTAAGTTCATTTTTTTAACGTTCATTTATGCATGATTGTACGATATCTAAAGTGTAATGATTCGCTATCAGGCTTGGCAAATACTTCATCTCAGCCGATTTTAGATATATTTTCTTCCAGCTGGCCATTGTTTGTTCGTGTAATGAATTCATTTGAATATGTTTTTGATCTAATAAAACTATTATGCTAAGGTGGAAAAGTGATGTGTGAATTCGGTACGGAGAATAAGTGGTATTATGTCCTCAGACTTGGCATTTACGAATATATGGTCTATGCAGGATTCCGCGATTCCTTTTACTCTGGTATGGGTATTCATTGCAGAAATATATAGTACGGGAGGTAGCGTTGCATTTGGAGAAGTCATTTTATACCGGCTGAAAATCATAAGGATGATAGTTTTCCACTATCACATAAGAGATCTCACCGTCAGCCACTTCAGTAGTGGTGCAGCTTAAGGTGATAGCAGGCCATTTTATACCGAGCCAAAACTCATGGGGTGATTTTTGACATTTTAATTAGAAAAATGATCGTCAGCTGTTTTGAAGAGGATGGGTTATACGCCAGTCACGAATCTCAACTTTGTCAAACATGTTGAAGTACGAAGTCATTTTATAAGGCATGAAATTTTTATAGCTGAATTTTCCTATTTTTTCAATAAAACTAATTTATTCATTGCGGTGCTAAGACCGTTAGTCAACGGCTTAAACAAGATGGGCGCCCAGCGTACCTGACAGATGAACTGACGGTCTTTACAGCACCAAACATTCACTTGACGACGATTTTCATAATTGTTAACAATATAATAATTTCAATAAGCATTATAATAATTTAAGATGAAAAGTTCAGGAATTTTTATCGTTTCAATAAAAGACAATCCAACTTCTTCTCAAGTCTAGTGCATGATGAACTTCAACCAAGAACGACACCGTAATGTATTAATTTCAGACCATATCTTGTATTTCTTTTGCGTATTCTTGTGATCTTCCATACTCGAATTTTCAAGCAATGGATGCTGAGACACCAGTGTAATTACAATTTTATCTTTTTCTTCAATAAACACCTTCATTTTATGAAATTTATTTGAAATAACCTCAAAATTCACGTGGGCGGCGGCGACACTACCAACATGAGCGTGGTAGTATCGCTGGCG
Organism: Gonioctena quinquepunctata; assembly: GCA_018342105.1. Classification (NCBI taxonomy): domain Eukaryota; kingdom Metazoa; phylum Arthropoda; class Insecta; order Coleoptera; family Chrysomelidae; genus Gonioctena; species Gonioctena quinquepunctata. Next base: position 59,378 of record JAFIRS010004004.1, on the reverse strand, counting down.
TCCGACGTCACGGACGCGAAACAATCACGCAGCGTCAGTGACACTGCGTTTGAATGACGTTCCATACATTTGCGTAGTACATTAATCTGCCGCTCTGTCGGGGCGTCACTAACGCGGCGCCTATGACGCTACTGACTCTTGCTTTCAAAATCCACCTTGAATCGTATAAAGGATTTTATGATTGAAAAAACTTGTGTAGCTACGGCCGATAAACTTATCAAATCCGTCATATATAATTATTTAACCTAGGCTCTTCGGCCTTTTGATTTTGAAACAATACTTCGTAAAATAAAAATGGAAAAGTTGATTTTTTTGAGACTGGATTGGGAAGCGAATTTTCAGTATATAGTACCTGAGATCTATGTGTGATTATTAAGTTAGAACTTATAAACAATTGAAATTATTTTTCAGGTAATTTTCACGGTGCAATGCATGATTATCCAAAAATGGTTTAAAGAAATGTTTGTTTCTTGAAATCTCATAATCCACTATAAAAGCTAGCTCATATTTCAAATTAATCAATAAAAATAAAAATTTCAAGTATTTCATATCTGAAAAAAACCCTACACTTTTCGGTGATTTTAGATTTTTTGTGATGCAATTTTGGTGCGCTTTATTATTCAAACAAATGGATGGATGAAACATTGTTGATGATATTATTTGTAGGAATTTTTATACGCTACAACTCTTGATCGATAGAATTTTCTTGGATATCAATATATTTTGAATTATTCATAAAAATTTGAGAAATCTTAAAAGTTCACAGCAGGAAGTTGCCATAACTTATGTGAAATTATTATTATACTTATTGAAATTGAAATAAAGAGTCATTTTATTGTTAAAAACAATAGAAATTACCGTCAAATGAATGTTTAGGGGTGTCGAATCCATCAGTTCAGCTGTCAGAGTGATTCCGTGATATTTATTCAATCGATGATATCGACGATAAATTTGAATTATTTACTGAGCTAATTCTATGTATTTTTATTAAACATGCACCTATCCCTGGTTGAAATATCCTTTTGAAATAATGATGAAAGGAAGAGCCAAAGCTCTTGCTGAATTCAAAATTTCGAAATCACAAACTGACAGGTTACACTACAAAAATTTGAGAAACCTCATGCTGTCATCTATTTGTCGTGGAAAGAAGGCCTGTTCATTCAAATCTGAAGACTTCAAAAAACTATGCAATGACCTGAAGAACATCAAAAACAAGGAGAACATTACTGATTCACCTAATTCCTTGCAAAACCCTGAAGAAATCAATAATTATTTCGCTTCAGTCATTATTGATGATGATATTGATTATGACCCTCTGAAATACTACGATAATAATGAATACCCAAAATTAAAAAATTAAGAGAGTGCTTTCAAACTAAAACTCATCTCTGTTGATCAAATGAAACAAGTTGATCTTTTATCAAATCAAATGTCACGGGTTTTGATGGTATATTCATCAATATGATCAACTATTGTAGTCCGATTATAGATAGTTATCTCACTCATATTTTGAATTGTCGTTTAGAAAAATGCTATTTTCCTAATCTATGGAAAATTGCTATTGTCAAACCTTTGAGTAAAGTTTCGAACTCAGTGAATTTTGCCGACCTCCGTAGAATAAGTATTCTCTCTGCGCTTTCTAAAATTATAGGAAAAATCATGCATCATCCAGTAATTTCATATCTAAATATAAATAATATTATTCCTGATTGTCAAGCAGGGTTCAGAAGTAGGTATAGCACATCAGCAACCCTCGTTCAGTTCACAGACGACATTATTCGAAACTCTAATAATAAAGAGTTGACAGCACTAGTTGCCTTAGACTTTTTGGAGGCATTTGATACTATTAATCATACATTAATATGTTTCAAATTGAAATATTATGGATTCACGGGAGGGGTAATCTTTCTAGTTCTTTCATATCTCTCGAATCGCTGTCAATCGGTATGTTATAATATTGAAATGTCGTCAACACTGAATTTTACTTCGGGTGTACCCCAAGGCTCAATCTCAGGACCGCTAGTATTCATAATCTACACCAGTGATATCCTGACCTCTATTCAGTACTTCAAAGTTCAGGCTTATGCGGATGATATACAATTATATACTAACCTAAACATACACAACTATGGAACTATTCAAAGCCTCATCAGCTCCGACCGACAAACCATTACTAATTCAGCTTCGCAACACAACTTAGAACTCAATAAAAATAGATGTCACTTGATTCTTTTCGGTGATAAAAAAATAGGGCTTTTGTCGCACTAAACCTCACAATTAAAATTGATGACACCATTCTTCCTCTTACAAATTCCATAATAAACCTTGGTATTATTTTCAACTCGGACCAAACATTTTAATTGCACTTGAATGAGATGCTTAAACAGTCGTATAGTACTCTCAAACTTAGATATTATTTCAGTCTAGCAATCAGGACACTTCTCACAGAGTAGTTGGTTTTATCACGGTTCAACTATGGTGATTTTGTGTACAGCAATTTTTTGAGTGAATTTGATCGAAATCATATCCAGAAGGTACATAACTTCTGTTGTAGACTTGTCTACTGTTCAAAAAAATACGATCATGACTCTAGCAACATAATTGAACTGAACTAGTTGTCATTGAATAATCGTACTAATTAATGATCTTTGCAACTTTGTGTATGAAGTTTTAAGAACCAAAACTCGTTTTTTCCTTTACAATAAACTGTTTTCTGGGTCTATGCTACAGTCATTGGATGTAAGATCAAGAAAAAAATCACGTTCACCTTCACAAAACGTCATTGTTTCAGAGGTCGTTCACTTATCTCTCCGTCAAATTCTACAACTCACTGTCAATCAATCGTATGCATTTCTCGAACACAAAAATATAAATCATTCTGAAAAAACACTTTTACAATACAAACTCTAACTTGAATACTTTTTATTGAATTTTATGTAGCCTCTACTTTCCTTGTCATATTATTTCATCTTGCTACCTATGTTATAAATTATTGTTATGCGTTACGTTTATACATATTCTCTTTTCCCCCATTTATCACTCTAGCTGACATATCTGAACATCTTAGGTAAAGAGTAAGAGTAGCCTTCGGCTAAACTTCGTCTATTTTGTACCTCCAACAATAAAGAGATTTAGTATTTTTATTAATATTATACAACGTTCACATATGCTGAACGTCCAGCTTGTTCGAGCCACTGACTTATGGTTTTACCACCGCTGCATATGCAGTTGATGATTATTTTTATTATTTAAAAAATATAAACATTCAGTTGTTGAAATTTCATACAGTATGAAATGACTTTACATCAACAATCAACTTGATGGACACTGGTTTCGTTATCATTATTATGATTTCAAGTTTTTGTTGGTGGACGGTGCTCTATGAAGACCGTGCACTATCAGAAATTTGATTTTAATTTTATCGTGAATGTTCTATTGAATTCATCAATAATATGAGAATAATAAATGTTTATCCTAATTGAAGGAAAGAGAGTTTTGATTCAAGTCCGAAAAAGACCATCCGCCATCCGCTGTTCCATGGTTTTCCAATCATCAGGACGACTATATGGTCTTTTTCGAAATTATACCAAAACTCTAAGAGAACTACTGCCTTCCGGTAAAGTATGAATATGTGAAATACACAAATTATAGATACATCTATAATTTAGGGAGGGAAGCTCAATCTAGTGCTGTGAATTTCAAAGGTAGAACCCTTCAATGTGCAAAAAAATGTATGTCTTTTGAATCCACAGCACTGGGTTGAGCTTTCCTTGGCGAATAATAGATGTATCTATAATTTGGATATTTCAAATGTTTGCTCTAGTGAACCTTTCCCTCATCATTCTGATTCAACTTACACCGATTGTAGAATATTGTATAACCATCTATACCTCACATTGTTACTGCGGGTATATAGCTAGATTTTGAACATTCAATTTTTGGGAATGCTAACTAACAGTATGATTTTGTATAAGTTTGAAATTATGGATTACATTGTTCACAACTAAAAATAATGTTCTCGAGAATAGCATGTCTTGATGCATGTTTGGTTAGGCACTGTAAGGTTCTTGAAAAAATTCATATACGCGGAATGAGGAAAGTAATGCATACACAATATACCTCATAATGATCATGGATTGATAGAATAGAAGAATATTTTCGGCAGATTATCGAGAACATTAGGGTAAGGAAGTTAGTGGATAAATATTTTTCTTGACTGTTTGGACCCCACTTAATTCCAATATTTCGACGTGCGACCAAAAATTATTTCTTCTGATAAAGCTAAAGCGCTGTTCGGCAAGTTTTGAGCTCAATAATGGAAGACGGGCAAGCTGAATCCGCCGATTTTGTCTGACATGAACTGTTTGAAGTAGACCCAGAGACGCGGTACATCTGCAATGAAAGTATCTGCAAAACTTGTCTGGCGATATTCTAGAGTTGTTGAAGACTCAGTCAAGGGAGCATCGTCAACCAAATGAACTGCTGTTTTCTGGATGGAATCCAAAAGCTCCTGGGTATTCTTGGATGCTGATCCCCACACATGGAAATATAATTCCAGAAAGAGTGAATTTGAGCTTTATTGATAATTCTTAGGACGGAAAAGAGCGCCAATTGTTTGTGGTATCAATACTCAATACTTCTTTCCAGATTCTCGTTCACAGTTCCTACATGCCTGTATCGTGCAGTTCAGGTAATTCGGGATGTCATAGACGGTTCATATGTGAAGATCGTCTGAGTAAACTATCGATTGCGTATAATGGACTTGATAATTGGTGGATCTCAAGAGGTAATTAATATATAGGAAAAAAGCTGTAAGTGCTAGAATTGAGCCCTGGTGATCACCTGCGATGATGGTTATAGTTTTGGACGATACTCTATTCACTACAACATTTATCGATCGATCTAAAACTTGATTGACAAAGGCATAGTTGAGGAGGCAGGAAGAAGGATGGAAGTTCAGACTCGAGGTCGGGGTGCTAAACTCGAGAGATATCTAGGGCTACAGCAAAATAGTCACTATCTATCCACATAATCACATAGACCATAGACAAGCATGTCCCATATATCATATTGCTGCGATATTGATGTTTTGTCCATAACTTTTGAGTCTTTACTTTTATGAGAATTGGCTGTGCTCAAGCTGTTCTCCAAATCGATGGAAAGTTATCAACATGGCACAAAAGCATGGAGAGTCGACACAAGACTGGTAAGCTCGGGAGAAAATCTCTTGAGGACCATTGGTAAAACTCTGTTGGGTCTTGAAGCTCTATTGATATCCAAATTGAGAATGACGTTACTTGGTCATTGATTATATTTTTATTGAATGAATGTGGTTTTTTGTGGAGGAACAACGTTTAAAATATACCCACAACACATATCAAATAACAACAAAATTTCTGAAAAAACTGTAATCAATTTGTCATCAAAAAACTCAGACAAACTTAGAAAAACTTGTGTTGGCAAAGGGACTGAACTTCGCAGTTGCACCCAAAATGGTTCCAACGGTAGAAATGATCACTGCCATCGAAGCAACAGCCCAACGTTTACCACCTGAAATAGCAGGTGATTACAGATCTGACTGCAAAAACGCACTAACACAACCTTATTATCCTAGAAGTAATTCAAACAAATATGAAAGAGATGCATTGAGATCTCTCCGATCAGACAATCAGATCAAAATACTTCCAGCTGATAGAGGTAACGCAACAGTCATCATGAACACTACTGATTATGAGAACAAACTGACACAAATGATCTCAAACACCACATATCACACACTCAATCAAGGCACTACCATATCAGTAAACAAAGTATACAAAAAACTAAACAAAAATTCCAACCCCATCAATAGAAAGCAGAATATACCGAACTATAGCTAAACACAAAAACATACCCACGAAAACAGAACGCAGAGACCTAGTATCACACCACAGCAAACCCCCACATTTTTATGGGTTACCAAAAATACACAAACCATCTCATCCTCTACGCCCTATTGTAAGTTCCATTGGATCTCCTTCACAAAAACTCGCTAGATACCTACTCAACATTCTGAAACCACTATCTGGAAATGGAAATAGTTTTATAAAGAATATCCCTCACTTTCTAGAGAAATTGAATGAATTACAAATTCAAGATGGAGATCTTCTAGTGAATTTTGATTTCGAAAGTTTGTTTGCTAATGTCCCTATTGATGAAACTCTAGAAATCGTAAAAGAGAGATTAGAAAATGACACATCACTGAGGACAAGAACAAAACTGGATGCCAGTGCCATCATAGTATTATCCAAACTATGCACAAAAAAAACATATTTTCAATTCAAGAACGAATTTTATCAACAAGAGTTTGGTATGGCGATGGGTTCTCCTTTGTCACCCATTTTAAGTAACATATTCATGGAATACTTTGAAGAATCCTTCGTTGAAACATTCCACAATGGTCCAAAAATATGGTGTAAATACGTGGATGATGTTTTCGCTATCTGGAATCGAAGTGAAGAAGAATTAAACATTTTCTTGGATTTTATGAACGGTGAAGAACCGACGATCAAATTCACGTTAGAATCAGAACAAAACAACCAACTCTCCTTTTTAGATGTCATGATCCAAAAATCATCATCCCGAATGAAAACATCTGTACACAGAAAGAAGACGCATACCAATCAATATCTGCACTACAACTCAAACCATCATGCCAGTGTTAAAAAAGGCCTAATTCAATGTCTCTATAATCGAGCCCAAACAGTTTGCAATTCAGACCAGAATCTAAAGGAAGAAATAAACCTCATAAAATATGTTCTCAAGGAAAATGCATATCCGGATCAGTTTGTGGAAAAAACAATCACTGACATTGAAAACAAAAATCCATCAAACAACCAATTAATACAACCAACAGGAGTACTCCCACCACCTTCACATTTCACAACCAACATAATACCTTATGTCCCCGGATTATCTGAAGAGATCAAACGAATTGGACATAGGTATGATGTGAGAACATCATTCAGAACAACAAACACACTGAGATCTATACTAACACAAACAAAACCAAAAAACGCAGGAGAAAGTACCAAAAACTGTGTTTTCAACATACCTTGTTCGTGTGGCGATAGTTATATAGGTGAAACGTCAAGACCATTGGGAGTTCGCCGAAGTGAACATCAGAGTAACATCAGAAATCGACAAATAACCGGATTAAAAATTGCAGAACATATCCTCACATCCAATGGCGATCATACGATTGAATGGAATAGGAAAAAAATATTGATGAAAAAACAACATCATGAGAGGAGAAAATTGAAAAAAACGGCCTGTATTCTTCTTTCCAATAACAACTGCTTTTCAACAAATTCTATTGACATTGATCATACTCTACTCAGAGAGGAAGTGAGATATGGTAGAATGCTAATAAACTGTTCTGAACAACACCCTATATATCAAATGAGCAATATCTCACTCTCAAACTTTTTTGGCAGATCTCAATTGACATCCGTCAGTTGAAAAAGCGAAAAAGACTCTGCAAGAAAATATCCAAATTATTGAAATAATTAAAGGACATTCAGAAGATTTTGAGAACGGGGGCAGATATAGTCCCCGAAACGTCAATCAAGAACTATATAGAGAAGTATCTTTTGAATTTAAAAAAAAAAATGTAATGGGCACATTCAGAAAACGACGAGTTATTGACTAATTGAATAATTTTTCTATAGGAAATATAATTTGGTGAACGCAATAACTTTTCAGGGTGAACTAATTAGTTTGCCCTTTCTACACTTGTATAGATTTTCCTGATTATATTTTCATTTTCAGACTGTGGAAGGTTACAAAAAAAACATGTCAAGATTATATTCTTGTTGAATAATCGATCTCGCAACTTTCCGAATGCAACATTAATAATTACGGAAGACTCGGAATTGTTGAAATAAAAAATATTCCCTACTGGATATTGAAAAAAAAACTTTTTGATAATTGAATATACTACTAGTACACGCTGGTTGAACTACATCTGATAGATATTGTAGAATAAATGTATAGGGGTAGCATCCATGATTTTTATTTTTCATAATTGTTTTTTATTCTGAATCTGAAGTGGTGGTATGAAATGTGTTGTATTGATTACGAATTCAAAACGAATTCAAAGAGATTTCCACCTGCTAATATTATGTTTTTGCTCATGGCGGTTCTCCCATCGCTGCTGGCTTGTAGTGTATGATACTGTTGATGACCACTTCGTAATTGACTACAATTCTGGCTGTATATATTGATTCTGGGAACTCCAAAATTCTACATTAACAATCATGGAAGATACGCAGTAGCTTCCATGAGAAGCGAGACACACTGAATTAGATTTGTTTTTATGCAAATTCGCTTATAAATAAGAAAAATAAATAGCAGAGGAAAAACAAATAACATATTTAATTCGGCACACATCAATGGGCACGACTAGGTTGAGGACACAGCAATTAATAATGAATAACTTCGCATCCATCATAATCTGGGGCAGAATCAAAAGAAGAGAGTAGGTTTTGATAGTTTTTGGTATCATATAAAGAGGAACCATCGATAAATCAATTTAATTTATCAATTCTTTATATTTTTATTATTATTCTCAACAGGACGGTATTTTTCTCATTTCGCATCGCTTATCTGTAAAACCTCATTCGATATAAATTTATTTCCGTTTTATTGCGCCATCAACTACATACCTCTGGCCAATTGTGGATTTACGGCCCCTCGTTAAATTTTAATTTTGACACTATCATAATTACCTGCGGTGGCAGACGCCACAAGGGCATTGCCGATGCGCGCGACCTGATATAATAAAATTTTACGAGTTTTTGCTCCTAATCTGAACTTAATACAGCAAATGTCCGGTCCGTAGATAGCGGGTGAGCCGGTGGCGAAGTTAATAGTGAATTACGCCGGCCTGTTTACTCCAGAGCGTTGTTACGAGTTTTTAATTCCGCTTTTATTGCTAGACGAAAAAAATGCGTTCCCCAACACCATCCATACGTGTCATCTGGTGGCTAGATTGATTTTTAGAAGCTTTGCTATACGCTTCAAGTCCTGTATATACTTTGAAATCGTTTGGAGCTCACTCTTCGCTTGTATCCATTTTTCTCTTGCATCCACGATCGACAATCTTCAATTAGAGTTGGGATATTTCCAACTTATTATAGATAAGTTGGTTGAATTCGAATTATCAGCACCACTTACTGAATAATAAAATGTGGGGTGACTCGAGATATTGTTTTGGGACCAGTTCCATCGAACTTTTTGAGTAAGATTTCTATGGAAAGGGGAATATTTTTCGAAGAAATTGACTGGGAAATACCCATCAAAATATATTAAATATGATAAATATTTCCACAAAAACTTCTCTGGTTCGCGTTTTTATTTTTATTTTCAACCACTGTAATACGTTATAAAATGGCATTATACACTCGTCATTTACAGGTGTGCAAGAGGTTATATCACACTCTGTATATATATATATATATATATATATATATATATATATATATATATATATATATATCGAGGCTTGAGCACCTGCATGAAGATGCTTTAAATGTATATGCAAAATTATCAATTTCGTAAAATTTCTCTGATGGGGCAACAAAATTGGATGTCTGTGGTTATATGAAGTGTTGGAATATTTCAGTCTCTCACCCACTATGATGAAACCGTATCTAAGAATAGATTTAATGATATAATTTTTCTATTTGGAAATATGTTCTTTGATTTTAAACTCTAAAGTGAATGAGTTTCCTTGAACTGATTCACAAATTGTTTTGTCGGATTTCTCAATTTCGGCTTTTGATAATTGATCTGAAAGGTGAACTTCAGGATTTGAGACAATAAGCTAGGACTCTTTGAAGTCTTGTGAATGAGAAAAAACGATCAATGATGTTGATATCTTGGGTTCCTGTAACTGATATTACATTAAGATCGGTTTTCTTGAGCTCAGGAATTTTTGAATTGGGCAAAATATCAGAAAGTTTTCTCTTGGGACATCCCAGCAGGACCGGTCCACCACATGTTGCATTCTATCAATTCCCTTGGGTTGAGACCTCATGATATGATATCTGCTGGATTTGATTCAGAGGAAACCGGACTCCATTGGTTTTCATTTGAAAATTGCTATATTTCAGTGACTCGATTAGACACAAATATTTTAAGTTGATGTGGCTGAGTGTTAATCCATGCTTATACAATAGTTGAGTCAGTCCAATAATGAATGTACATACCACTTTTGAATAAAATATGACCATAATCAGAAGATTCATCCTCCACATTGGGGCCGCCAACTTGAATTTATAAATAAAATATGACAAAATTCGTCTTCCATCTTGGATCCGAATTGGACCATAATCACAAAACTCGTTCACCATCTTGGGGCCGTCATCTTAAATCTATGAATTTTGACAAAAACTCCATAATTTTCGACTCCGAAAACTCCCACATACCAATTTTGAATCGAATCTGACCTTAATCACAAAACTGGTCCGCTATCTTGGAGCCGCCATTTCAAATTTATGAATTTTGACAAAAAATTAATAATATCCGACCCCCACATACCAATTTTGAATCAAATCGGATCCTAATTAAAAATCTCCTCCGACATCTTGAAGCCGCCATTTAGTTTTTCCTCTAACAAAAATTATACAATGCCTTGTCACCAGAATTATGAATACCTGCCAAATTTCGAGTCAACCGTTGATCAAAATTCACTTGCAAAATTTTACCCAAACTAACTAACGAACTAACAAGTGAAACTAACTAAAAGATTGTGAAAAATCGACCAACTCATCAAAACAACAATTGTCTCACACAGATAACCATAGAAGTCCCCGGAATATAAAGTCGGCAAAGAACATTTCATCACTGAAAAAGACACAAATATGAAAAACGAAAAAAGAAGGAAGTGTTGGTTCAAAAGTAGGATAAAAAAAACTAATGATCACATATATGTCTATAACTGTAGAAACTATATTCCTGAGCTGTGAACGCCTCCACCTCCTGATGAAGACTAGTGCATCCCCGTCGAAACGTCGACATCAAAAATAAAAATTACAGTTACAGTTTAGTACGAAGTCATTACCCTAGAAACCATGATCCCCAAGAAAAAGCAACCCTAATAATATACATGTATATATATATATATATATATATATATATTTATATATTGTTATGTTGCGTTGATTGCTGTCGTTTTCATTTATATTTTATATTTGTTTATTTACTTTCCACAATCAAACATCCTAACAAAAATAAATAATTTTTATATTTTGTTTTACTAATATTTTACTATATTTGTTATTTTCCCAAAATCTTTGAACTAATTCCCTTTTTTGAAGATTTATCCAATATGTATTGATGAATAAATATACCCATATAAATATTCAATATCTCCGGCTCTGCTCTTCACCTTCTTTCTTTACCTTATTTCCTCCAACCTCAGCTAACTCAATCGGTACGCCTATGGATCTCAGAAGTTGGTTCTACTGTGGAGCCCTCTTGACGTCAATTTTGGAAATAAGCAATTCATTGTTGATGAAACATTGAAAATAAAGTAGAATTTCATCAAAATAATGATTTCCTTTATGCAGGAAGAGCTTATTACTACCTAGTCTGCGATAAATAACCTAATTGGAGCTTCAGAAACAAGTATGTACAGCAAAAAACAAAATTATAGAATAATGCAGTGAATTCAACCTCGTTTTGTAGGTTATGTGTTATTTTAAAATAATTCGTGAAGAGTACTATGAAAATTGTTTCAAAGTTCAGTTCTTATTTGCACTGTGGCAAGTTTCATGGTTTCAACAGATACCTGGGACCTCATGTACCAAACTGCTCAGCGTTTTGGATTCTCTCGCGCTCTTGGAATCGGCAGCTGCTCTCGTCACTGGGACTTCTCCTCATTTATGAATTTCCAATGTAGCAAAGGTAATGTAAACTCTGCATTTGTCGTTTTTTTATCTGGTAGTGTTCTTCCTATTTTACCAATATATTTTTGGCTACTAATTGATTCTATTCCAAATTGTTTGTTTGTTCCAAATTTTAATTTTCAACATGCTTCTTGCCAAAATGTTTTTTTTACCTTCTCCTCGCTTGTTGATTCTCTACCCTTGATACCAACACATTTTGTTTTTTTTCTCGAATTTTCGATTTTGACACACTATTTGTAGCACTTCTCATTATTTTTCACTTCTTTGACAGTTTTTATTTATGAAACTCTTCTAACTACCTTATAATCTATATACAATACATGAAAAATTATTCTTTTGACGTTTCTGCTTGTCTATCTTTCCAAAATTACTAATTTTGCATCAAGATCTCTCCTGGCATTTCATTGGCTGGTGTGTTCAGATCCAATTTCATATACAGGATGTTTGAACTTCTAATATTTTGTTATCTGCTTATGATCCAAAATATATTGATAAATTTTTATTTCTAAAAATTTTCAAATTATGCCAATTGATTGTAATGTTGAGAACATGTTTATTTCAAACATAGGTATCGATTAATATTATACAAGGTTTCAGAAAAAAGGCAGAATTTTCAGATAAACTGTAAAATAACAGCACAGATTACCAAATATGAATATTTTTCATTTATGGGTGTTTATGGGTGTATATATATATATATATATATATTTATATATATATATATATATATTGTTCACAAGTAGGTTAAATGTTTGAAGAGTTGAAATAATAATAAAAATAAAAAAAAACACCCATAAATAAAAAATATTCGTATTTGGTATTTGGCTATGTTATTTTACAGTTTATCTGAAAATTCTGCCTTTTTTCTGAAACCTTGTATGATATTAATCGATACCTATGTTTGAAATAAACATGTTCTCAACATTACAATCAATTGGCATAATTTGAAAATTTTTAGAAATAAAAATTTATCAATATATTTCAATTCAAAAGTTCCTGAGCTCAAGAAAACCGATCTTAATGTAATATCAGTTACAGGAACCCAAGATATCAACATCATTGATCGTTTTTTCTCATTCACAAGACTTCAAAGAGTCCTAGCTTATTGTCTCAAATCCTGAAGTTCACCTTTCAGATCAATTATCAAAAGCCGAAATTGAGAATTCCGACAAAACAATTTGTGAATCAGTTCAAGGAAACTCATTCACTTTAGAGTTTAAAATCAAAGAACATATTTCCAAATAGAAAAATTATATCATTAAATCTATTCTTAGATACGGTTTCATCATAGTGGGTGAGAGACTGGAATATTCCAACACTTCATATAACCACAGACATCCAATTTTGTTGCCATATCAGAGAAATTTTACGAAATTGATAATTCTGCATATACATTTAAAGCATCTTCATGCAGGTGCTCAAGCCTCTTTAGTGGCTGTTCGGTCAAATTTTTGGCCAATCAATGGACGTTCGAGGAGTTTCACACTAATGTGTAACTTGCTTCAGATCTAAACCAATAGAAAGTCGATAACAAATGGGAGATATTCCACATTCACGTCTACAACCGCAACGCCGTTTTCGATAACCGGCACAAACTTTGCTGACCCATTTCGAATCAAAGATGGTAAAACCAGGAGTAGAAAAATCGTCAAGTGCTATTTATGCATTTTTATATGTTTTGTTACAACGGCGGTTTATTTGGAGGTATCTGAAGATCTTTCTTCGGAATCATTTTTAAATATTGTTGGTGCTGGTGCTGAGCATGAATTGAAGGTTGTTTTATCAAATCTTGAAAATTTTAATCATTTCAAAGAGTTTCTCACCTGAATTAATGAACTGGTATTTTTCACCTCCACATGCTCCCAACTTTCGAGGTCTCTAGGAAGCGGCTGTTAAATCGGCAAAATTTAATTTGAAAAGCATTGTCGGTAATTTCCACTTGACTTTTGAGGGCCCATACACGTGATTACACAGGTCGAGGCAGTCCTCAATTCCCGACATCCCCTTTGTCCAACGATCACAATGATATTTCTCCTTTAACACCTGCACATCCCTAACTGGCGAACCATTATCTACTCTACCTCAAGATGACGTCAGAGACATCGCAATCAACCACTCATCCCATTTCAAGAATATTCAGCGACAAATACACCATTTTTTCAAAAGATGGTAGTATGAATATCTAAACCATCTGTAAGAGAAAATAAAGTGGCGACGGCCTCACCCGCACCTCGAAATTGGAACATTGGTTCTTCTCAAGGACGACAATACAGCAGCATCATGTTGGGAAATGGCCGTATCCCTGAAGTATTTACCGGTAAAGACAAAACCGCTAATGGAATTTTGAAAAGACCAGTGTCTTAAATTCGCGCTTCGCCAATAAACTCTTAAAAAAACAGTTCTGAACTTTATAAAATGATTTATTTAAAGACATTCATATGTATTGTTTTTGAAAGCCAATCCTTTCAAACGGTTCGGCATGTACTATTTTCTACTGTATAATATTTTATAATTTCCAATCTGGCTAACTCGATTTGATCAATTGACAGAAGAGGGGTGAGAACAAGTTGAAAATAAAAAAACAACGTCTGTCATCAATCTGTCATTATAAATTCATTGTATTTTTTATGCAAGATTAAATATTCGTGTTGTGAGTGTTGTCATACACTCATAATCAATCAAGCATAAACATCATCCAGCAAGCATTCTATCACACCGCATGCAATCCAATAAGTTTAGTGAAAAAACTCATGAGATCGAACAAAGATGGTTGGGTACGGGAAGATAATACCTTCTGTTCCAAACGGTTCGATGGAGATCATCTACCGAACTTTGTCAGTGATTCACTCAAAATCCATCGGGTATTAATTATTATACATAAATTTGTAGGTATCCATAATCTCATTTTCTTGTTTATATTTCCACAGAAACTGATTGAGATGACGATATCTGAAATAATGAAGACACGACCTGGAGAAGTAGTGAGGAAAATATTGAGAAGATCAACACGATGACGATGAATAAATATTTTGATGAAATCATATTACTTAATTTTTATAAGTCATTACCATTAATTGTAGTGTCTATCACTGATACTATTTTTCATTATTAGGTTCATATCAAACAATACCATTCCAATTGAATATAGAAATTTAATTTACATTCAATAGATTCTGTATCAATTTTAAGAAACCAAATTAATGAAACTCAAATCAATTTTTCATAGATTTATTGAACTTATTTACTTTGAAATTATAGTAAATAATTATTGGAAAATTTATTTTCAATTCATAAATAATTTTTTGATAATTGGATTATACGATGAACCCATTCTTACCCAAATTCTAACGGTCTCACTTGCACCTTGTACTCGCTAACATATATATTGCCTCCGCGCTCGCAACCATAGCTGACCTTCAACCATGTTTGAACCTATGAAACTGTCTGGCTGCATGGAAAACATATGAAAATGACTGTTCAAGTAATACACATGAAGTGAGGATTTGATACTATAACGTAAGTACAATCATGATTCATTATAATTCAAAGATTTCTGGTGGAGGGTTCGCACCATACAAAGTATCAGGCAATCGACAACAATTCTAGGCACCTTCACCTACCTGGTATCTGTCAAAGCTACCGCGACTCAAAGTTCATAGTAGCCAATCGTGTCTACTGGTGTAGTGTGTACTTGCTCAGGAAAATGTTCAGCCTCCATACTATGACGTAGGTCTGGCGTTCACGGTCTCTTACTGTAGTACTAACTGAATATTTTTACCATCAAGATTAAATCATTTGGTGAAGGCACTAACTTATCGGGGCAGAATAACAGTTCGCACTCTCATATTGGTATATGTTTCATATTAATTTTATCGTTTTCAGGTTATGGAAGGATACAAACCTTGGAAACCGAATAAGCAACCGCTCCACAGAAATGACTTTCATGAAATATTTCTATGATTGCATAATCCCAAGATTGGGATACTTTGTACCACTTAAAATTTTAAATTGGCTTTTACAGTTTTCCCACACCCTTGAAATCATTGAGCCGGGTCGAAGCTACAACACACAAAGTAAAGTTAAGTCGAGGCCAATTTGGAATATAAAAAGGGGAAAACACAAAGTCGAATCAGATATTTCGGTGGGATTTTGGTTTCTCATCTGCATAAATGACTTTCATTTTCAATAAACGTCCATATAGGAAGAGCCGTGCTCGTAAAGATTATTACTGTTTCCAGGGGTTTGCATACATACATTTTTAATATGCGGCCATTTCCCAAATGATTGATCCATAAAAGAGCAGCGAATACAGTTCGGGAGTAAGTTTTATAACATGCGAGCTTATCAACGACCAAATTTTATTGGATATAAAAGTGATATTGGAAATATACAGAGGTCTATTTTCAGAATAGAATGTAACACTTCCATTGGGAAGAAATTTGATAGAATAGGGTGAGTTAAATTCGAATATACACTTCTGATGAATTTTATGTGATCGAGTGTTTTTGTTTTAGCTTAATTTACTCGAATCCGGACCGCTATTAATCGGTTGTTCCAGTGCTAATCAAAATAGGGGAGTTCCGCACAAGTTGCCAACAAAAAAAAACCTTCAAAACTTTGCCTCTCTAATGGCAATAGGTACTTATTCTAATTCAATTACTTTTGGTCACGGAGCGCTTTTATACAGTGCGGAAAACAATTGAATTGTCTTTCAATCATCATTTTTTTTATTTTGTTGATTCTTTTTTCACAATATGCATTTTAAATTTTGTTATACTACACATTTCAAATGCATATTTGTTGAGTACTCGTTTTGTGTCTACTGAAAAAGAAGAAAAAAACTTTTGAAACCCCTACACCCAAGACATCTCTTCAACTAAAAGACAGAGAAATCTCCCAAAGACAATTCATTTTGGAGAACTTCTCCAGAAATATCTTTAGGAAGTGTAGTCGTCAAATTTTGTGGAAAAAATATTGAATGTGAGAATACACAACACCATAACGACTGATTTAAACGGAAGTCAAGCAACAAAACAAAGAAGTGGCGTTTTTCGGCGTTAAGGTTCAAATGACATTGTGACAGATGCTAGTCGATAGATAATGCACGAATTTCTAACAGGAAACATAACTTCGTCGGCAATATTCATATTAGAATATTGAACTATCTATTTGTATATTATTGAATGATGAACTTACGAAAAAAACGAATTCAAATAAAAATATCGTCCTTACTATCAATGGTCACACAACGGAACATCCTAATATTATAGCCAGAGAATTCAACAATTTTTTTATAGAAGCGCCCACTAGACTGGTAGATAAGATAACAGATAATGCATTTATTATACCGAAAAATCAGCTCAACAGTAAAACTATGTTTCTTTATCCATATACAGAAAATGAACTATATTCACTACTGAATAATGAATTAAAAAATAAGAAGTCAGCAGGTCTGGATGATGTTCCAGCATTCTCATTGAAGTGTGTTATTGACACAATTATAAAACTATTGACCCACTTGATTAACATGTCTTTTGAGTGTGGCGCCTTTCCGAATATTCTGAAAACAGGAAAAGTGGTTCCTCTTTCCAAAAAGAAAGATTCTACCGTATCAGACA
Organism: Gonioctena quinquepunctata; assembly: GCA_018342105.1. Classification (NCBI taxonomy): domain Eukaryota; kingdom Metazoa; phylum Arthropoda; class Insecta; order Coleoptera; family Chrysomelidae; genus Gonioctena; species Gonioctena quinquepunctata. Next base: position 41,809 of record JAFIRS010004004.1, on the reverse strand, counting down.
ATTACCGGCCGATAACAATACCCTATTGTATTTTAACAAATACCTTATGGCTTTACAAAAATATTCGAATATGCTCTTCTCAATAGGTTATCACCATTCTTAGATAGATATGATATACTTAGTGAAAAACAAGATTGTTTCCGCTCGAGAATGTCAACTACTACCGCAATGTCTTCATTCTATCATAAAATTATATATATGATTGACAGAGGCGAATTCCCTGCTGCAATATTTTGCGATTTGAGTAAGGCATTCGACTGCGTTGATCATGACAAACTCTTATCAATATTGGAAACATATGGTTTGCGAGGTTCACCACTTGAATGGATCTCATCATTTCTAGAGGATCGGAAACAAAACTGTACACAACAATAATGTAATAATACCATTAATAAAGTAGCAAGATTCTTCAATGGGCGTGACCTATTTTTCAATATTGAAAAAACACAAATCATAAGGATTCACAATCGTCAAAGAACTGTAGAAAATATGCAGATTATGATAGAAAATAAATTACTCATTAATTCTCATGAACCGGTAAAAATTTTAGGAGTTCATCTAGATGAATTCCTGAACTGGAAACCTCAATGTGAACAAATAATTTCAAAATTGAGCTCCCTGAAATATATGTTTTCTAACCTTCGCACTGTTTTGGATATGCATCAGCTCCTGAATTTGTATTGTGCACAAATCGAATCCCGGCTAAAATATGGTATTTGTTTTTGGGGCAATTCAACATATGCACGTGATATTTTTTTAATTCAGAAACGAATTTTGAGGTGTATTTTCGGAATTCCTCGTATGGGTTCATGCAAAAATATTTTTAAATCTTTCAACATACTGACAGTACCTAGTCTCTATATATTTGACATATGTTTATACGTTTTCCAGATCAAACATGCATTTCTCCTCAATATGGATATTCACGAACATAATACGCGACATAAAAGTGACATTCGAATACAAAAGACGAAGCTGAATATTTCTTCATACGCTCCTAATATATTTGGCCCAAAAATATTCCACAATCTTCCAAAGGAAATAAAGTCTTGTGGCTTCCCATTACTTTTTAAAAGGAAACAAAAATTTTTTTTAGCTGAAGAATCTTTTTATGATATACGTTATTTCATTATTTCGATAATGTGAGATAGCACAGATACTTGTACTGTATTTTTAACTTTTAAGAACATTTTATTGTACGTTTTTTATTTTTATCTTATGTACGTTTTTATTTTTATCTTAGGTTCAATTATTTCGTTGTACCCTATTGTATTTTAACAAATGTCTGACCATTTCTATACATGTAAATGTCAAAAGGAAAATAAACTGATTGATTGATTGATGATTGATAGAGTTTTTTTTTGGGCATTAGTTCGTGGTAGCATTGGAAAAAACACTAGTAAAATTTCATCTTGTACATTATATATGACGTTTCGCCTGAGTACTCACAGCTTCATTAGATAGTGTAAGTATTATCATTCGATTCTGTTATGTTGAACAAAAGGGTGTTAGTGCCGCATTTGGTTGAGAGGTTTTTGATTGCCTTCCGATAAACATAAATTCGGGTAACTCAAGGTTTTCCATTCTAGGCAGCCACATGGCGGTTAGAATGGCGGTTTCATACTTGTTTCCTTTATTTTCGAAACGAATAAACATAAACTTTCAATGGTTGAAGAACGAACAGACAATAATTCTTTTTTTGGTGGACACAAGGTTATAGCATGTGGTTTTTGTTTTGAGGTTGGGTAGGAAGAAGAATGTTCTGTATTTTAAAATTGACATTATTTGTCACTTGATCTAATGAATATTCTGTGGAATTGTAGTATGTTTGTGCTTCCATATTTTTTTGCAGCTTTGAAATTATATGGAGGTGGATTCATCGTTTGTCTCTGTTCTAAATAACATGATGATGATTATGATTTTTTATAAGGGATAAAATGAATAGAGAAAATTATGTAAATCAATCATTATGGAAAATGGAGGGAAAATGTGTGAAAACATACACTGAATGATTTTGTGATATATTTTACTGGGGTTTTTTATATCAGTTTGATCATTCAATGTATTTCGGTGAAGTTTCAATTGGACCATATCTAAAACTTTTTTTTTTTTGGGTATTTTTTTTGTGGCGAAGATTTTAGTGTCATTTGTTGGAATCATGGTTTTTCATTCATTTTTTGTATACTCATGTCCATTTATTCTGTTTTATTTTTGTTGTTTCTTATTTTTTGGAATATCTGTTTTCAATTGTGGGGCTAGTGGCTCAGTGGTATGATCGTGCGTACTGTTTCCACCCGGCGCGAGTTCGATTCTCGCAGTCAGCGAAAAATTTTCAAGGCCCCAAGAGTGGTTTCTGATCCCACTATGAAAGGTAAGGCCTCCGTGATCTTATCTCGTACAAGTTTTCATTATCTTCTGAGGGTTGGTCAAACAACTAAGAAAGCGGTTGAAAACAAAAACAAAATTACAATTTCAATTGAGGAGAAGTAATTTTGTTCAGGGTGTTATATCCTTTGGGCTCGATTTGTGGGTTGTGGGGTTTTATGGTTTTGGATAGTTTTTCAAGAGACCTTCTATGTAAGGTATTACAATATGGAGGTCTTTTTGGGTGTCTGGGGTGGAATTCTGTTTTTGATTGTACTATCAATGTATTCTTCTCTTGAAAATGCCGTTTATCATAGCTGTTGGGTAGTTGTTGTTTTTCAGAGCTTTTTCTATTGCATCTGGTCTGATTGGGATATATGGTAAGGTAAACCAGATGCAATAGAAGAAGCACAGAATGCCCTTGAAATAACAACTACCCAGCCATATTTTCAAAAGCGGAATACATAAATACTACAAAAAAATGCAACTTTTGATACCCAAAAGAACCTAAATATTCAACCCTTAAAAAATAACATGAAATAACAAGATCTCATCAGATACATTCCAGCATCCATATATTACTCAAATCTACAGTTTTCAAAATTCCAATAGAAATTCTAATATAGGCACAGAAAAATATATATTATTTATTTTTGGTTACCGGAGACCATGATATATCAAATATTTTTTGAATTCTTGTCGTGACGTCATCAATAGGTAGTGTTTCTATTGGAATGTACCTAAAATATACAAGCGATTATAACCGTAATATAGGCCCTCGATATAGATGCAGCAAAAGTAAATATAAATCTCTTTTAAGATTACTTTACTAACATCAGAACCACATGTTTCGACTAATGCATTCCTGTTAGTAATTGAACATTTATGTGGAGTTTTTTTTTATGTTGAATGTGCCATGAGCTCTTTTGACTTGGAAGGTACTGCGTCGTCCACATCATTTTAACAATAAGTTTCTTCAAAATAATTACTGGCTTGACTAGCACCGGAACTTTTTCCACTGCACTGAACAACTTCGTCTGTAATGAACTCAGCATCTCAAGTCAAATACAAGAATTCAACTTTTTGATATAGCATAATATACAGTGCGTTCATAAAGTGTGGAAATGCGAGTCAATAATTTTCGGAGGTAAAAGTTCGGACAGGTAAATTTTGTATTCAGGTTTTCCACATTCAAAAATTTTTTTTTCCTCCACCACCTCACAATATATGACGTCATTGATATTTTTTAAATTGAAAAGGTGTATTTTTATATCAAAAACTGAAAGCTCATATTTTTCAGAGTTCAGCTATACTACATAGGTCATATGTAACACTTCAAGTTACAGTATACTGAGTATAAAGGAAACCAATGTTCATATTTCTTAACATTCATTTTGCAATGAAAATATCACAAGCAAGTAGTAAAAATAAACAAATTCACAACAAATGCTCGAACTGAGCTCCTTGGGCAATATCCAAGACGTCTGATGGGTTACGTTTGACAACATCTCTGGTGTTATTCGTTGAATTTCAGTTCGAATTCTCTCTGTAAGGTTTGGTTTTTCAAATTGGTAGGTCGATTCATGTACACTTTACTTTTTAAGTAAACCCCAGAGAAAAAAGCCAATGGGAGTTGAATCTGGGGACATAGCAGGTCATTCAATCTGACCGCGTCATCCAAACCAGCGATTGAGAAAAGTTTCATTTATGAAATCTCTAACCACTCGAGCAAAATGTGCACCTGCTCCATCCTGATAAAACCAAATAGTAGAAACTATCCGACCAGGTTGATCAATGCCTGGAAATGTTACAGTTGAATATGGAACTACAAAAGTTTGTAATATTCCCAAATGATTTTCACCCGTTACAGAACCGTCAAAAAAATATGGTCCTACAATGGTATTCCCAAGAATCCCAGCCCACACAGTTACTTTTTGGGGATATTGGGTAAAAGATTCCATCTTCCAATTGGGATTTAAATTCAATATTCAATGCCAGGATGTAAGTTGGCTTTTCTTAGAATTTTCTACACACGACCGATCTCATTATTGTCATATAAAGTTTCAATTGAACAATGAGGATTTTCTTTAATTCCAAGTTATACATTCAATGGGGTGCCTTTGGCAACGATAGGCCTGCCACTTTCAGGCCTAACTTCCTAACTCCCTAACATTGCCAATCTCATTATATTTATGTAATATTTTGCTTACCGTCGATTTGCTTATTGGTTCTCGATCAGGATATTTTTCATTAGAGATGTCGTATACTTCTGCAATACTTCTTCCACGATTGCCGTAACCTAAGATCATCACAATTTCTATTTACTGTTTTTCTGACAGCACCATCGTAACTTCAAATAATTGCTTTCAGGGTAATATTTTTCAGAAATTTTTTATGGAAGACTGAAGATTATCGATATGATACACAACAAATCAATTCAATATTGACATATGCAATGGTAACTAAGAACTTATTGTATGGTTGCTAAGGGCTTTTAGATGTTTCCATAGCCTATTCAAGTTTGGCAATATACTGGTACTAACTACTGAGTAATTCTCAGGTTTTAATTGCAAAATATATAATTAAAAAAAATATTAAGAAATATGAACACTGGTTTTCTTTATACTCGGTATACTGTTACTTGAAGTATTACATATGACGTTTGTGGTATGGTTGAACTCAAAAAAATATGGGCTTTCAAATTTTGATATAAAAATATACCCTTTCAGTTTAAAAAAATATCGATGACGTCATATCTTGTAAGGTGGTGGGGGATTTTTTTTTTTATTGGAAAACTAAAATACAAAATTGACCCGTCCGAGCTTTACCTCTGAAAATGAATAACTCGTAAGATAATGGAGCGTTTCTACACTTTATGAACGCACTGTATATTATCTTGTCAAGTGAACTTTTTTTTTCGTATTTTACTATAATAGACTCCTGTAGGACAGCATTTTCTTCGTATTTGACCATTGATTGATTGAACGTCGCAAATAAACCGTATTCTTTTATTAGTTAAGAAAGTATTTTTGTTCTTCACTCATCAGCAAAAAATCTTCAGAACTAGTGATATCAAATAACAACTCGATATTCTATTGAAATTCTGTTTTTTCGACCCATTACTCTTTGTCAGCACGCTTTTGTAATAATCGCCAATGACTAGTAGTTTCTTGCCAATTACTATACTCATGTATTTATAGAAGCTTTTTTTTTCACTACTTTGCCATTGCACCCCATATTTCGATAATTAATATAACGGAGTCAAGTCAATACAATATTCAATTGTTCACGGAAAATAACTCAAAGTAGCCAAAAAAATTACGCCAATTGGCAAATATTTTTATAGGTTTTTTACCCCCCTCCTAACTTCACCCACGTTGTATGTTGTATTTAAAATGAATATTATTCCGTTATGTGATTCATAATTGGACCATAACATTGAATTAAATTGTATATTGCATGGATAAAACAAAAATCGACAGCAGTTCGATGAAAAATCATTTTTACTATTGAGTAATGGGTGTTATATTTAAAAATACTTGAGTGTCTTTGAATTCATGTTCTTTACCTTCAGTGTGAAGTATAAATCCATTTAAATATATGAAAAAAAAAACATCGAAAAAAACAATGCAATCAACTCCTGACATTTTTGCGTTAATAATATTCTACAGTCTGAAAAAAAAAATTTAATAAAAATAAAAATACTATCAAAAAAACAAAATAATAAACAGATACTTCTCTATACTCTCTTGACGTGTCGGGAACTGTATCCGTTCCCGTTCACAAAATTATTTTGAATATGAATGAAATTGCTCAGTTGTCGCTGTATTTCTTGCAATTTTTTTCGAACGTGATCTTTTTCGACTGGAAAGTGTCATGAATGATAAAATTAAGCCTCAAACACTGTAATTCATATTCAAAATTCCAGCAGCTCGGTGGCACGTGTTAACGTTAACGAGAAATGCCCAAACTCGGCAGTTTTTTTCTATAATATATCATAATGAAGAGGCAAACATTCTCAATTGAATAGAAATATTTTTCTGTGAATTGAAAAATCCACGATATTTTTTTTTTTGTGATTGTCTAACAGAAAACAACTACTTCCCCGGCTGAAGCGCCACGCTGGACATTGAACTACATCTGATAGATATTCCGGAAGGACCATAACTCAATAGAAAAAATCTTAATTGGGAGTGGAATAGAAAATCAAATAACTATCTGAATAAAAATGCAAATTTTCAATTTCAGATTATCTATCAGATGTAGTTTAATGTCCAGCGTGGCTTTAGGCGGGAAAGTAGTTGTTTTATATTTGAAATTCACAAAAAACTTTATTTTTATCGTGGATTTTTCCATTCACAGAAAAATCTTTCCATTCAATATTCAATTGAGAATGTTTCCCTATTCAACATGAATACCCCACAAGAGGTTATCTCGAACGATGGAAGATAGTGACTTAAGTTTATCTTTCAGTCGCAAATGATTCCACATCTGATTTTATGAACATCCTGTTGATATTTTCAAACAAATCAATAAACATATGTCTGCAGTGATATCAAAGAAAATCGAAAGGAAATTGTCAAAATAAGGGACACCCTAAAGAATACTCCTTATATGGGACGAGCTCATTGCGGCAAGATCCGAGAAACAAACTGTTTGTCTGCAGGCTGTGCCAATTTGTATTGAACAAACTACAGATAAGGAATAATGGAATCTACCACAGTAATTTTTGGAATCATGTTTTTTTTTGTATAAAAAATATTTCGTTTCGTGCACAGTCAGAATTTCATTGTCAAATAATCATCTTAATCATTTCTCAATACATAAACTCTGCCCAAACATTCCTCGCTTTTGGACAGATTAAATAGTAAACAATTTTCTATACATTCCAGTCTATGAGAACGAAACTAATACCATCAATTCAAATTGGGAACCCTAACAAGATTTACATAATCAGAAATGTTCTTTTCACACGCATAAAACGATCTCTGTTCTCATTAAAAGTACATTATCACTTATTGCGGGTAGTTTGGGCTGTAAAATGTACCGAAGCTGGCGCCAAAACCCTTAGTCGTGATTAAAATTCATTTCTCTGTGTTAAATATGAAAGCGGTACTTCATACCGTGGCGGGTATCGGTCGTTAAATATATAAATCTCAGCACTTTCATTTACTTGGAGACTTGGGATAGTGATTGAGGCTATAAAAAGAGGGGATGAAGATTGCGTAACACCATTGACGACATTAAGTTAACCCCTAAAATAATTCCCTCATGTCGAATTGTTATTCTAGGAATCTGAGTGAATGTTTTAAATAGGGGAACAATATGAAACCTCAATTTTTTTTGGTACAGTATATATATTCTTAGTTGGATGAGGATGGAGTTTAATATCCACCCCTGATAAATATAATAGGATTTGCGCTTTGGTCGAATTTGCAGACCTTAGGCGGAGATTTATTCTTTTACTTCAGTCAGTTGAAAAAAATCATAATAGAACTGAATTTGTTGTTTTGATTTCCCATCAATTTTTTTTTTCCAGGCTGGGGACCGGCAGATGTTATCACTAAGCGTTCTACGATGTGAAAAGTATCAGGAAAGTGTATAATAAAAAATTATAATAACAAGTATTACTGTTTGTTCAGTGTTCTGAAGAATAATAATAATGTTTTTATTCAGCATCAATGCTACATAAAAATTACGGAAGTTGACAATCAGGATTTGTTACAAACATTATTATATTTAGGAAAACTAAACCTAATTGAATAAAATTAGGTATGGAATTATTGAAATAAAAGATGACAAACACGATAACATTCAGTTATAACATTTTCTGATCTTTTTAAATTGATTCAAATTATCTCACTTTTCGATAGTCACACGTAGTTTATTTAGCTCAATAACTGATTTCTATGAAATAGTCCCACTATAGTGCTGTTGATGGACCGTTCTCGATCCGGTCTCGTTTCAGTAAACTATCATTCACTTCAACAATGATACGTCTCAAAGAATATTTGACTGGAACGTGATCGAACTTACAATTTCATGTATATTGTTGTGATAGGCTCTTTATTATATTTATATTTGTTATTTATTATTTTTCTATTCGTATTTAAAAATAAATACCTATCATAACAGTAATGAAACTCCGGCTATGTTGTCTTGCCCTTTTTCAATACTTTTTTCACCTTATCCCTGCTCAGTCGGTACGCCTATGGAGTCTGAGTCATCTCTATTCTCAACGGCAGGTTCAGTAGTGCCAACTTGGTGCGCTGATTGATGTCAAATATGCTATTTTGTGGGGAAATTTATGGTATGGTGCTCAATAGATAAATACAGATTGCAGAAAAATCGTCAAGTAATTGTTTTTATTGGAATCAATCATCAAAACTGACCTACTCTGCGAAATCTAACTCATCTAATCAAGAACAGTGATGAAAGATGGTGAACTTTGTTGTGTATGATGAATATTTGGTGATTGAACGTTTGAATGTTATGGACAGTCTGTGAGAATGGAAAAAAAAAACAACATAAGTAAATGAGGACAAAAATGATCAATTATTCACTATAAGTGTCTGGACCTGTTACGTTGCACTAATTTTAGTTTGGTTGAAATACCTGCTTTCTTCCTCTGTGGTGTTCTCCTATCTATTGGAAGTATTCTTGCTCACTGGAGGAGTACAACTACACTGCAGAAAGCCTTTTTTTTGTTCCTGGGAATGGCAAGGACTGGACATTGTTATTTTCATAAGGTGAGTGGTTTCTTCTTGTTTGCTTATTTTTCCATTTGTATGTGAATCAGTTAGTTCTGCTTGTTTTTATCTAGATTTTTGTTTTATTTTTCTCTCTTAATTTGGTATCTGCTTTAGTTTTTTTTTTTTCTTCTCAATTTCCTCTCCCCAAGCTTGTTACATTTCCTCTTGGCAACCCACACATTTTGTTTCTTCTCACAAATTTTAAAATTTATTGCCACTTTCTATATCACTGTTTGTATTCTGACTAATTCTGAACCTTATATTCTATGCACAAATTCGGATAAAATCCATATTTGACATTATCCTGTTTTCATAATTTTATATTTCATTATTTTCCTCACATGGTTTTTTGACATCTCGCTGTTGGGTTTTCTCCTGATAAGATTAACCATACAGGATGTTCCAACTTGTATACCATTTGATCTACTTGAGATCCAAAGTTTTTCAATAATTTAAATTTCCGTATTATTTTTATTGTTTGTACAAATTTAATGTATTGTTGGTCACATACTAATGACAATAGATATACTTCAGGACTGACTTTTGATATAGTTTCCCCAATATCAATTGCAGAAGCATAAAAAAGTCTCGCAGCTAAATCCTGTGAGCAGCAGTGGCGGAGATAACTAATTTTATTTAGATATTAAAGGATTTCAAAAATACTTCATAAATAATGAAAAATGAAAAAAAATTAAAGACAAGCTTTTATTTATACAAATGCATTAGGAAATGAAAATAATTGCTTTCATTGTTTGATGTAGGTAGAATATCCTAAAACGTATTTCGATTGGCACACACCAAGACCACAGACGCTACTGGTTTTTGATCTTTCAGAGCTATTAAAACACAATCATAACGCGTGATTTATGACCTTCCATCGTATAGACACGCCTATACAAGCATCGATGTCCGACGATTGGCCCAGACGAATCGGTTGTAGAAAAGCGACAGCTGTCACTCACGTCCACGTTGACTATCGGCTCTTTTGATCTACCATCTGCCGACGGAAAATGTTTACGAGTAGTACAGATTATTTTTCGTTCAGTTTCTTCGCATATACGCTCGTGTTAGCGAAGTGAGTTTTTATTTGCTCCCTATAGAAACAGCTTCTGCAATTGATATTGGCTGGACTATACATATGCGTTGACGTTATAAATATGTATATATATATATATATATATATATATATTCATGAATTTAGAAATAACGACTGAAAATTGGTATGAACAGTGGGGAATAACGGGGATCTTCAGTCAGCACAAGTGTTTTGGCAACTCGCTTTTAAAAAACGCAAAGCTGTGATGAATCAAATCAGTTAATACTAAAATTCCAAATTCAAGATCCGCCTCTGGATAGTTGTCAAATAAGCTGACGTTTTTGTTAGTCTCCCTAATTCGACATTTTTTTGTAATTGTCCAAGTTTTTGTACATTTAATAATTTGTGTATTGTCGATCGAACGTTCAACTGTTTTAGCAGCTTTTGGTACTTTTAATATTTTTGTACATTTTAATAATTTGTTGACCTGTTGTGAGCCGATCGTTTAAGTGCTTCAAGAAGCGAAATGGTACGTGCTTCACGTGATAAAGTAGCAGCGATCCTAATTCTTGGTGAAACTGGACAAAATATTCATGCAGCAAAACGCATTCTGCATGAGAGGTTTCCCGATCGCCCCGTCTCGAAGACTCATTTGAGGGAGCTTCTTCGTAAGTTTGAAACAACGGGTAGTATTAATGATGCGAAATGATCTGGCAGACCACAAATTTCTGATGAGAAAAAATTTGATATACTGGCAGAAGTAATAGTTAATCCTACTTCTTCAACAACTCACGTTGCATCTACCTGTGCAGTCAGTCGGAGTACAGTACACAGGGTGTTGAAAAAAAAAAGAAATTTGGTCTATACAAATTGAAAATGGTTCATCAACTCTCAGACGACGACCCAGACCGAAGACTAGAATTTTGTGAAAATATGGAAACTAAAATTAACCAATAGCCAGACTATGTCAAAACAATTTGTTTTAGTGACGAAAGTACTTTCTATCTAAATGGAAATGTAAATACACAGAATGGGAGGTATTGGAGTGACGCAAATTCTCACCTGTTTCGTGAAACACATACACAATTTTCCCAGAAGGTGAATGTTTGGGCAGGTATCCTGGAAAACCACATCGTTGGGCCCCTTTTTTTAAATACTAATTCAACTGGTAAGGTTTATCTGGAGCCGATGCAAAACGCAATAGAACCGTTAATCCTTGAAATTTTGGAAGATAATCCAGATGAATTCGGCAATTTGGAAATAACATTCCAACTGGATGGTGCTCCTTCACACAATTACGGTGCAGTAAGACGGTATTTGGATGAGGAGTATCGTGGTAGATGGATTGGACGACGAGGTTCAACGGAATGGCCAGCTCGATCACCGGACCCCACACCTTTGGATTTTTTCTGTGGGGGTACCTTGAATCGAACAGTGGGGACTAACGGGGATCTTCAGTCAGCACAAGTGTTGAACCATGAAAAACTTTTTAATACGTTATTTTTTTGACGTTCAATCATAGGGTGTCACTTCAAATCCTTCAATGTCACTCGAAACGTCAAAGATATAACACCATTCCGACAAATATTTACATATTTTACGTTTATTTTTATAGTTAATGTTCATTAATCAACCACTCAGATTACTGTAAGTACTTCCTTCATTTTAAGTATTTTTCTTCTCAATAATGTAATTTACATATTTTAGGACCCTGAAGAAGTTTCAAAATTGAAACGAAAGCTCGGTCCAACGTATTAAAGAGTTTTTCATAGTTCAAATCTTGTGCTGACTGAAGATCCCCGTTATTCCCCACTGTTTATATATATTTATTTATATATATATATATATATATATATATATATATATATATATATATATATATATATATATATATATATATATATAAAGTGGAAGGAATTTAATGGACATAGCCCTCATGGAGAAGTGTTAACCGTAGACACGTGTTTCGGGCTCTCGGCCCTCATCAGTACGGTGGAGAAGTGCAAGGATGAACAACACTTGGTAGAAAACGACAAATCAACGGAGTCAACAAACAGAAGCCAGCCGCTCATTTGTGATTTCGGCTATGTCCATTAAATTCCTTCCACTTTGTTTTTAACAGTCCCCTCGATATTACTCTCTTTCATATATATATATATATATATATATTCTTCATTTCTCGGAATAAGTGCCTTAGTCAGTCTATGTATATTTCATTTCATGCGACGTTTCGACATTGGTTATGTCATCTCCAGGTGAACTCTTAGAATAATATAAAACATGTTGAGTTAAAAACATAATAGGTTACATAACATCAAATACGATTGAAATTCAAAAAGACATTCAAAACTTGCAATATAATTCAACTATTATTCTTTCGTTGTTGTTGTCTGATATTGCTGGTATCGTGTTTGTTTCATCATTTATCGTATTTTTAAATAAAAATACATTGGAATGTTCGATATATTCGGTTATAGTACGAGGGCTCTATAGCTATATTTCATGCAAGACTTTCTCGTGTAGGGATGTAAAGATCACTTTACTTTTTTTCATATATATTTATTGTTGTGGAGTAAGTGTTTAAAATAAATTATTGTAGATTTGATTGAGGTTTTTATGTCGTTCCTATTGTTAATACTGATTGTATCTTTTTTCATATGAATCATTTCGACAAAATTTCTAGCTTTTGGAATTTTTTCTTTTGTCAAAATTTCAACCTTTTCAAAATCGAATTGATGTTCATTTTCCTCCGTGTGTTCAGACAATGCTGTGATGTCCGTTTTTGAGTATTTGTGGGCTTGGATTCGTTTCCGTAGGTATTGTTTGGATTGGCCTCTATATGTACTATCGCAATCTTCACATGGTATTTCATATATAGTGTGGGTTTGTTTATTTTTTGGAATTTCAGCTTTGAGTTTTGAGTATAGAATGTTATTTGTATTTATGAATTGAACAAATGAATATTTGTTGAATTATATGATCCTTCAAGTACACCTCTCACTGTATATGGTAAAAACAAATTGTTATGTCATCGAATACTTTTTCATCAAGAGTTCAACTTCATTCTGTGTTATTTTCAATCATCAACTTTCTGCTAGTTTGAGTCAGAGTTAAACTAATAGGTAACAGGCCCAGAAGTTGAAATAAGCAATGTCTGAAAACACATCCAGAGGTATGTCTATCTCCTTCACGGGAGAAAAGCTAAGAGGTAGATCCAATAACTCCGATTGGATGTTCCAGATGACTAATTTATTGAAACACGATAATTTATGGTCAGCAATCATGGTTATCCAGCATAAGATAAAACTCCTGAAGATCAGCGAATCAGACGTGATGAAAAAGCCTGATACAAAATCAATTTGATGATGGATAAGAGTGCATAACCCTATGTTACCCATGCAAAGACAGCGAAAGACGCTTGGACTGCTCTGGAGAATGCACACAAGGACACTGGACTCAACAGGCGATTATGTCTATTACGAGGTTTGTGTTTGATTATATTGTCAATTTTTTCAAGTGTGGAAGCTTATGTGAATGGAGCAATGAGTCTTGCTCACCAACTGAGAACATTAGGAAAACCTCTAGACGATCAATTTCTGGAAGCGACCATGCTTCAGGGACTGCCTGCGGATTACGAATCAATGGTTATGGCCATGGAGAATTCGAAGCTCAACATTCCGAGCGACTATGTGAAAACTAAAGTTTCACAAGACGAAAAGTGGTGCAAAAGCAGAACCAACAACGATCGATTAGCACTTTTGTCGAAAGGAGGCTTCAAGAAACATAATTCAGGAATGAAACATGGTGCTGACTATGCAAACATGTAGCTAGGGCACTACAAAAATAAAACAAGGTTTTATGAAGTCACACTCAGGAACCAATAAAGTGAAAAAATCGACTACAAAGGAAGATAAAGCACCGTCAGCAGATTAAGGAGTTTTGGAAGCCCAAAATACTTCTGATTGGTATGTTGATTCAGGAACCACATCGCATATGATAGGAAGGAAGGATCTTCTGTCGAATTTTACTGAATCTGCATGTATAGGGCAACAAGTAACGATGGCAAATAATGAAAAACTTTTCTGCGGTGGCGATGGTGATGTGATAGTTAGGATAAAACCGAATGGACACAAAAAGACAATATTAGATGTTATATTTATGCCGAATCTTTCTGCTAACTTATGATTAGTCAGTACTATCTGCAGGGGAGGACATATATATTCACTGGATGATGCTGGTTGTAAAATGTATGATTGTAACATTCAATGGGAGGCTGATGACACTGCGACAAATGTTAATGGCATTCATCGACTCGATATACGAGAGAATTTTGTGAATTTGGCCACATCTTCTCCAAACCTATGGCATAAGCGGCATGGGCATCTCAATCGGATGAGCATGAAGTTACTCAGGGATGGCCTAGCTTCAGGAATCAAATTTCCAAATGATGATCTTGATTCACCGTGTATTGCACGTATTGAAGGAAAACAGTCAAGGGAATCTTTTAGAGCCAATGAAAATGAAAATTGGCTAAAAACAAACTTGACCTCATACACACAGACATTTCTGGTCCTATGCCTACCTTTTTTTGGAATTCTGCCCGCTATATACTCACTTTTATTGACTATCATTCACGAAAGGTATTTGGATACTTCCTAATGTCGAAAGATGAAGTTTTCTAAGAATTCAAAGAATTCAAAGCTCAAGTAGAAAATGAATGTGATCGAAAAATTGAAATCGAACGTTCTAATAATGTGAGTAAACACTACAATCTGACTTTCACACAGTATTTAAGATAATGTGGAATTAAACATCAGCTCAGTTGTCCCTATACCCCCGAGCAATCAGGATTAGCAGAACGATACAACCGAACTATTATGGAAAAAGCGAGATCGATGATGTTGGATTCAAAATGTGATCCCATAATGTGGGATGAAGCTGCAAATACAGCCATATATCTGATCAACCGTTCTCCTGCAGAAAAAAGTCCTGAGAGTGTTCCTGAACATGAATGGACTGGCGAGAAAGTCAATTTGGAAAAAAATAAAATTTTTGCCTGTTCTGCTTTTGTCCATGTACCAGATCAAAAAAAAGGAAGAAACTGGACTCGAAAAGCAAATAAATGTTTTTCGTTGGATATTGTGAGAGTTCGAAGGGTTACAGATTGATGGATCCGAAAAATCGTGATTTGGAGGGATGTTCTTTTCTTGGAAGGAACATTTCATAGTTCATATATTGGAAAAGATTCAGGAAGTTGACCCAAACATGAATTGATCATCATCGAACCCACAAATTCAGGAAACCAAGAATCTTCTGGAGAAACAATGAGCGTGGATTCGAATCATCATGAAGAAAAAGACGGACACAACTCTCTGAAGAGACACTAGATGTGGAGATAGAACCCATCGAAGAAAGAAGATATAATTTACGTGATCGTAAGACGGGACAACTTTCTGATTTTGTAGCATAGAGTGTTTTTTCTGATGATATTGATGAATTTTTTACTGTAGATGATGCATTGAGTAGTGAATATTCTGATGAATGGGTATATGCTATGAAATCTGAGATGGAATACCTCTACAACAATGAAACATGGGTTTCAATAGACAAACCCATAGGTTGAAAATAAATGGGGTTTCAAAGTTAAAAGGGATATCGAAGGAAAAAAATTTAGGTTTAGGGCCAGATCAGTAGCCAGGGCCTACAGTCAACAATTTGGGGTTGATTATTTGATACGATATGGTACAATTCGTTTTCCTAGCTCTAGCAACTGGAATGAATTCGGAAATTGATCATTTAGATATATAAATGACTTTTTGAAATGACGATCTTGATGAAGAGATTTTTTTGGCAAAGCCAGAAGGTTTTGTAAATGAAAATGGAAAATATGAGGCATGTTCATTAAAAAAAGCCATTCAAGTCTCAAACAAGCTCCGCGGATGTGGAATTAAAAAGCTCATGGTTTGATGATGGACCTAAAATGTATTCAATCTTCTAATGAACCGTGTGTTCATTTTAAAATAAGAAATCAATACATAGCTCCACTCTATGTTGACTATATTTCATTCTACAATGTTTTTAATGGGGCAAAAATGTTGAAAATATATTCCAATTCTCAATTCAAAACCAAAAATTTAGGACCTGCAAGTCAAATCTTGGAAATGCAAATAATTTGGACCGGAAAAATAATACTCAATCAATGGGTCAACAAATTTATATCAATCAGATTCTTCCTAAGTTTGGAATGGTGGATTGCAATCCGGTGAGCATTCCAATGGAAACGAATGAAACATTCGAAAACAATAATACCAGCAATTGATTGGTTGCTTGATATATTTGTGTGTATGTACGGGACGAGATATATGTTTTGCAGTTACATACTTGAGTCAATTCAGTGTTAACCATACGATACATCATTGGCAGGCTGCAAAGACAATCCTGAAATATTTGAAAGGAACTCAGTCTCTAGGCTTGATTTATTGAAAAAATGGTGTTGGTATTTTTGGTCAAGTAGATTCAGATTGGGCAAATGACCCAAATGAAAAAAAATCTTGTTATGGATTTGTTTTTATTTTTGTGGCAGAACTATCTCTTGGGATTGCAAAAAACCGAAGTTCATTGCATTATCTTCCACCGAGGCTGAATGAATCGTTATGAATGGAGCTGCGAAAGAAACAGTTTATCTAAAAAAGTTTTCATTCATTTGTCCTTTTTCTCATCGTTGATGGTTCCATTGGTTTATTCAATGATTTTCAAAGTGCTCATAGAAAAGCCTTTTATCCTATCAAGCACAAACGTACTAAGTCGAATCAAGTCCGTTTTCATTATATCAGGGAGTTAATTGAGGATGGGGAAATTGATATTCATTATGAATCTGCTGATAAAATGATAGCTGATTTTTCAACGAAAGCTGTTCCAGAGCAGAAATATATCTTTCGTTCGAAGGGAATGGGTCTTAGTTGAAGGGAGCAGTTTTGTTGCTATTTCCTTATAGAGAATATTTGATACTTGATGGATCAAGGGGGAGTGTTGAATTCTATGATCCTTTAAGTACACTTACTCATTCTGTATATGTTCAGAACAAATTATCATTTCATGTTGAAAATGTAAGTTGTCATCAAATACTTTTTCATTAAGAGTTCATCTTCAATCTGTGTTATTTCCAATCATCAAATTTCTGCTGGTTTGAGTCAGAGTTGAACTTATAATATTATATATCTTTCCAATCTCAAACTATGATGAAAGGTAATGAATTAGTTTTGACACAAAATGTCAGAAATTTTTAAGAGCTGAGAATCAACGGCCAAAGTTATTTCATTCGAGCCCATATTATTAGGCAAACTCCAGTGACATTAACAATCTACGAATCATCTTTGGATGTAAGTACCCTGCGTTGTTGCTGTTGAGTTGAGCTGGATTCATTTCAGCTACTTTTTCAGTTATTGGTTGATTTGGTGAGTCTCCTGTGTTCCCTCTTGCGACGAAACGTTTGTATAAACGTGTAAACTCACAATATCGTAGAAATAAAATTGTTCAATTTCCAGGACGTTTTATTCTTTTCTATCACTATTTTAATATGTTTAACATCATTGAATTCAGCCTCAACAAAGTGTAAGTAGCATGATGTTTCGCACTCGAATATGTATTACTATTAGTTTTTGTTCATCTATTGTAGTTTCCCTCATAATGTAAATAAACAATTCCAAAAGCTTGGATAAACCTTAAAGTGTTCGATTTTTCATTGCTGCTTTCCCCAATATCCCTAGTTTTGTACCTAACTAGTCAGCAAATACTACCCAACCATATATATATATATATATATATATATATATATATATATATATATATATACATATACAGTGCTTCTCAAAAGTCCCCTTCCCCCCCTCTTATTTTTGGAACGATTTTACATAAACAAGTGAAATTTGGAAACTGAATATTAAAGGTTGTAAACTTCCCTACTAGTGATGATAGATGACTTAATCGTCAAAGATGACGTCACAAGGCAATTGTGACCAATAATTTTGAATGGAGCCCTACGGCAAGCGACACCTCTTTCAAAAGGTATCGAAGAAACCTATTCAATGATACTAATTTTGTTTGTGTTTATGGCAGTTTTGGCAACTCGCTTTTAAAAAACGCAAAGCTGTGATGAATCAAATCAGTTAATACTAAAATTCCAAATTCAAGATCCGCCTCTGGATAGTTGTCAAATAAGCTGACGTTTTTGTTAGTCTCCCTAATTCGACATTTTTTTGTAATTGTCCAAGTGATAAAGTAGCAGCGATCCTAATTCTTGGTGAAACTGGACAAAATATTCATGCAGCAGAACGCATTCTGCATGAGAGGTTTCCCGATCGCCCCGTCTCGAAGACTCATTTGAGGGAGCTTCTTCGTGAGTTTGAAACAACGGGTAGTATTAATGATGCGAAATGATCTGGCAGACCACAAATTTCTGATGAGAAAAAAATTGATATACTGGCAGAAGTAATAGTTAATCCTACTTCTTCAACAACTCACGTTGCATCTACCTGTGCAGTCAGTCGAAGTACAGTACACAGGGTGTTGAAAAAAAAAACAAATTTGATCTATACAAATTGAAAATGGTTCATCAACTCTCAGACGACGACCCAGACCGAAGACTAGAATTTTGTGAAAATATGGAAACTAAAATTAACCAACAGCCAGACTATGTCAAAACAATTTGTTTTAGTGACGAAAGTACTTTCTATCTAAATGGAAATGTAAATACACAGAATGGGAGGTATTGGAGTGACGCAAATTCTCACCTGTTTCGTGAAACACATACACAATTTTCCCAGAAGGTGAATGTTTGGGCAGGTATCCTGGAAAACCACATCGTTGGGCCTCTTTTTTTAAATACTAATTTAACTGGTGAGGTTTATCTGGAGCCGATGCAAAACGCAATAGAACCGTTAATCCTCGAAATTTTGGAAGATAATCCAGATGAATTCGGCAATTTGGAAATAACATTCCAACTGGATGGTGCTCTTTCACACAATTACGGTGCAGTAAGACGGTATTTGGATGAGGAGTATCGTGGTAGATGGATTGGACGACGAGGTTTAACGGAATGGCCAGCTCGATCACCGGACCCCACACCTTTGGATTTCTTCTGTGGGGGTACTTTGAATCGAAGGTTTACGCCACTGAACCTGACAATATTGACATTTTAAAACAACGTATTGTTGCAGAATGTGAGGCTGTTTTCGCAGACACATTTGCAAAAGTACGAGAAGAGTTTGAAAATAGGATATTTCGCTCTCAGGGAGTAAAGGGAGGTCACTTCGAGCAATTTCTTCAAGTAGATACTGATCTTCAAATCTGTAATTAATATCATACTGAATGGAATTCAAATTTTAATGTTTACTTATGAGGTATTGAAACTGCCATAACACAAACAAAATTAGTATCATTGAATAGGTTTTTTCAATACCTTTTAAAGGAGGTGTCGCTTGCCGTAGAGTTCCATTTAAAATTATTGGTCACAATGGCCTTGTGACGTCATCTTTGACGATTTCGTCATGTATCATCACTAGTAGCGAAGTTTACAACTTTTAATATTCAGTTTTGAAATTTCACTTGTTTATGTATAATCGTTCCAAAAATAAGAGGGGGGAGAGGACTTCTGAGAAGCACTGTATACATATATATATATATATATATATATATATATATATATATATATATATATATATATATATATATATATATATATATATATAATATATATATATATATATATATATATATATATGTAAGAAAAATGAGGAATAGCAAAAAGTATAACAAAAAAAAGTACGTGTGTTTATAGCTTCAACTGATCTGACGGTAAGTAATGACTGTCACAGGACGTTCTTCGGCAAGTTCTCTGTGGCCTTGTGGATGAAAAACATCCATTTCGTTTTTTTTTTTCATATAAACATTCATCATTAGGATTGGGTGCACTATAACTGAGTGATTAGAGGAAAGTAATATATCTTTTTTTCAATTCCATTGCGAAAAAATGGAGACAGATCTTTATTCTCCCAATGATATACACTCGCTGTTTCGCTAATTTCAATAATGGGTAAATGAATTAGGGAGCATTATTATTTTTAAATCACCCAGAAGCAGCTTTGCAAATACGGCTGAATACATAACTTTATTTAATCTGTACTTTACATTCGCAAAAACATCTCTGGACCCCCACCGTTTACAAAATTCCCAAATCCTCAGTAATTATGCCCTCTTCACGAATGAGGTGGAGTAATATAATTGCCCTAATAAGAATGCAAAGCTTGAATTATTATAAAAGTTCGGGCTGCGGTTTATTTTTTAATAGGATTAAGCTCTGTACTTCACGTTCTGCTAATTGGAGGTTATTATTTTCATAATTCTTGTTCTTTTGTTGTAATTGCCATACTCTCGAAAGAGATAAAATTTTATAGTCTGATGGTTTCAGTCTGGGTCAATTTTCATGAAGTTCTTTCACTCAATGGAATAGAAGGATAAATATGAATGAATGAATTTCCGTATACAATAGCCATTATATATAATATGAATTTGAATACTCAACAAATTTTTTAGGTTCAATCAACCTATACTACAGTAACATTTTGAAGGCAATATGTACAGTGTGTCAAATTCAAAAGTTGCCGGTGGGAATATCTCAAAAATTAAAAAAGATATCAAGGAATTCCCAAACATGTTTCGGGGAAAGGTAAGAGAAATCAAAACAGCATACAAGCGGAGCTCGATACTCTCACCCCCTCCGTCCTATCAGCCCTATCTTCGGAAGTTCAAATGGCATTTTTCCCATGTGTGATACATCACTGGAAAGCACTTTGAAAATGCTTTCCAGTGGTATTCAATTTTGAGGTGTGTGTGTGTTATTGTCGAAAATATTACAAAAAATCCCAATTAACAAACAAAGAGTAATGCATTCTGAAACAATTTTCCTGCCCACATACAATGCACCCTTTCTTCCACTGAGAAAAAAAAATCCAAGAAGCGGCAAAAACTGAGGAAATGATAATCAATAGAAAAACTCACACAACCGGAACGCTTTCACATTAATTGATCGGAAGAGGAACAAAAAAGACGGATGCTATTAGTAACTTCGTATTATCAGGTAGGAACACTGTTGTATTACTGTTTTGAAATTTCTTCGTGCTAATTCGAAACCGTGCTTTGGAAAGAGTTAATAGACTTTTCGAAAAAAAATGAATTCTCGAATAATGGATTCATTTGTTAGTTTTGCGAGTGTATTGCTGTTGAAGTTCTATTCGATTTGGACAAGTTATTTCTGGGTTATGAACATTTATCTTTTTTGAATTTTTCATTGCTTGAGCTTTAGGGTTCGCGACAATGGTTCATTCTATAGAGGAACGAATTGAAATGATTTACCTGTATACAAAACAGGATAATTATTTCAGGAGAACCGCAACTATTTTTATCGAACGTTAGTTAGAAACAATATTTGCCAAGGAATCATACCTGATGAAGCTGCTACTGTGGAAGTACTGGGACAATTTGCAATGAATCCTCAATTTCCGGTGCGAAAGGCTGCAAGGGATACAGAAATTGGTCATGAATTGGTGCGGAAAGTTCTCAAGCATAAGTTTTTCCGTATGAACTGAAAATTTTACAAGAATTAGGTGATGATGACCTTGATGGAAGAATATAATTTTCCGAACTGATGACCAACTTGATTGATGCTCTAACGTTATTGAAGTGATGATAATCCACACCTTTTGAGTAAATATGTGGGCAGAAATGAATGGAGATAAAGTGATAGGACCCTTACTTATTGATGACAATCGAATAGAGAACTGTATCTCAGTATGTTGGTAACTACGACAGATCCTTCAATTGTGGACCAGCTGGAAAATTAAATTGATTCAGACGGCAACCGACTCTCAAATGAAGATCAGCTTCGCTTTCAACAAGACGGCGATCCACCACACCATTACGGACATGTGGGACAATGGTTGGATGATCATCATAACAACCACCGTTGGATTGGAAGGACCTATTGGGGGCCTCCAAGATCTCCCGATTTGACCCTTCTATGGGTTGATCTGGAATCGGCAGTTTATGAAACTCATTTAGCCTCAATTAAAGAACATGAGGATTGCATTAGTCGAGAATGCTGAAATATCTTCTGCGAAATTTTCGCGAATGTGAGACAAAAATTTGAAAACAGGCTTTATAATGTTTGGAGTGTAACGGAAATCATTTTAAGCATTCACTGTGGATCGAAAAAAATTTAATATTTATAATACTCAGATTTGCTGAGTACTGCAGTAATTATGATTTGACGATTGTTTATTGTTGTAAAGCTTTTTTCAATGGCCACCGTACAAGACACCTATCGAATTGACCTCAATACTCGACTACCAGGTGAGTTATTCGTTAACGGCTGAACTAATCAAACGAGTTGTTTCGAGTATATCTTACAGTAACTCCGCCACACCTTCAAAATTCATCACAATTTGGAGGGGGGTAAGAGTATCGCGTTTCGATCATTTAGTATTTTAATTTCTCCAACATTGCTTCCATACGAGTTTGAGCATTTCTTGGTATCTGTTTTCATTTCTAAATATTCACAATAGCAACTTTTTAATGTGACACACGGTTTGATTTTTTTATAGTATTTTCTTTCTCTTTTTCCACTATTTCTTTTTATATCACAAAAAAAATCAAAATTCATTGCAACGACATATCGGTCTTGTAGAATGATATTATTAATAATACTACTGGAGTTTCCAAGATGGCGTACGTATTTTGTCAATGTATGATCGGAATCAATTCGAAAATGGTATATAAAGTTTTTGAGATTAGGAATTTTTTCATTGAAATTTCATAATATCACATGGTGGTCGAGTATTTTATCAGTTTGATTACTTTTATTGTTAGGAATAACACTTCCCCTCTCCAGCAGCCTTTGAGAAACACTCACAATCCTCCTACATTCCGAAAGAAGCTCATTTAGAAAATATTCGGTGAAATTTCTCTCACTCTATGGCTACACTATGGTATGTTCCTATAAAATGTACGCAAACTGATATGTGACTTGAACAGGACACTGAAAACTCAACCGAGGGTATATTTGCAGCTTTGCAAGATCTAGCTCGATTGATGTCGTATTGTGGAGATACGCTTCTGACAATTTTTTGTATTAGGGGTTGAATAATAAGCATTACAAATGGATATTTTTTATTGTACTACACAAATTTTGAATGAAAAAACATCCTCTTTTGGAGTTATTTGATTTGAAGTTTTATATAAATACAATTTTTTTCTTCCGAAGTTAGGAGAAATATGATAGAGATTTATTAATCTAATTCCATTTAACAGTACCCAATAAAATATTCGCACAAAAACTTTTTGTGTATATTGTAATGATAATTATTACTGTTATTATTTTATAGAATGTCCAGGTCTATTGTACATTAGTAGGTGAATCCAGTTATTGTCGAATATATCTGACATGAAGGAAACATTTGAGACAAAAATATAAAAAGGTGAAAACAAGTTTTCCATTGAAAAATAATTTGTAAGTTCTGTGAAGTTATTCTGTACCCAAAACAGTGAATAGCACATCCTTAAGCTTGCAGCGTGACCTATTTTAAACAGCATGTAGGAAAAATTCTTACTCAACAAACTTTTAACTTTGTTTTTCTGTGAATTACTTCACGAATTTAACAATCACTTTTTGTTGCACTTGAATGAAATCTTTATTGAAGAAAGTGTTTTCATATGTTTTTTTGAGACACACCTCTCCCGTATATTTTATTTCGTGACATATTGTCTGTCCTGTAAACACTCGTCCCACTTCACAGTTCATCCGCTTCCATCGAATCAATGTGCATTATTCGGAACTCAATAATGCTCGGATAGCACCGAAATCAGTGTTTGTTAACTGAAGCACTCGCCAAAAACAATCCTCGAGTAACAACTCTTGAAATCCCATGCTTCTGCCAGAATCCATCTCCCGACCCTATGTTGGTCAATTACCGGTTGTCTCTCCTCATCTACGACGGCCTATTGTCCATCCTGCCAACGCAGAAAGTAACTTCGAGCACCGGTAACCATAACAACAACGACCCCTGGCGGCACAAGGAAATAAAATTAATTTAACTAATCCCGAGGAAAATATTAGGTGATGTTTTCATCGAGTAAAAAGGCCGGAGTATTATGGAAATACATATTTCATTTTATATTAAATGTTCTGTTATATTCCTGTTTTCGTTTCAGCAGATTATGTGTTTGGTAAGTCAAAGTGGAATTTTCGAATATAATTTCTTATTAGATAAGAAGATTCACTTTCGAAAACAAAAAAAAGTAAGCCAAGGAATGGAGCGGATTACGAAGGCGTAGAAGGACAACGAGCAATTGTTTTTCAATTTCAGCTTCAATCTCAGGTGCCCGAATTTGATTTCGGGATCCAGACTTTGAAGTCAGGTGCCCAATTTTTAATCTCAGGGTCCCGACTTTGATCTCGGACGCCCAACTTTACCCTCGGGCCCATAACTTTAATTTCAAGCGCCCGATATCAATCTCTGGTGCCCGATTTTGATCTCCGGATCCCATCTCCAAAGTCAGGATTTCACTTTGAATCTCAATTGTTTTTTTCAAATTCCTCCAACTATTGAGTGCCATGCATGATCAGATAGCTTTTTATCGAACTGAATTTATTTCCCGAAGTTATCATTTACATATAAGAAAATATCAATGCTTTGAGAAATATATTATATTTTGTTTGTAGTTTATGCTGTAGTTATTGAGTTTTTTGAAAACAAAAAATTAAGGAACCTAATACCATTTATAAGAGAATGTAGGGTTTGCCTGATTTTTTCTGAACATTCTTGTCATAATTCTGGACAACTCAGTTGAATTGCTCTGTCGGCCATACTTATAACGACGCTTTTTTTATGTTGTATAGGGTGATTTGAGTTGAAGTTTAAATATCTGCCAGACCAGGTGTCTTTGGTTTACCATCGTGTGAGTATTTTTCCATCTTTTTTATCAATATAATTTCTAGAAAATTGATTCCGTTGTTAATTCATTTTTCTGCGGTGAACACACTCGAAAAATTCACCAATAATTACAGGAACCAAATCTTAAATCTTATTATAAAAGATGTTACCCTCAATATCAACAATACAATAGAATCAATCGAAAATCAAATTATTCAATGAGAAGATGATATTCCTCAATCAGATATGTCAAAATTCCTTGAATTAGAAAAAAAAAGAGAACCTTTTCCAAAAAATCAAACAAAACAATATGAAGAAAATTGATAAGCTCATTAATGAATACAAAAAAAATGACACATCCATTGATACATCAAAATGGATCACAAACCTTTCACAAAGCAACATTCCCGATGATATAGAAAAAAATTAGCCTACGATGATAATTTTGCTATATCAATCACTAACACCAACGAAATACCAACAATAGAATACATATCCTTCATAGAGGCAAATCTGAAAAATCTCTCTGAAGATACTAATAACGAAATCAGAACGAATGTAAGGAGATCTCTGAACAATCACAAAAACAAAATAGAAAACATAAAACCCACACTCAACAGAACTCAAAAAAATATAATCAAAGGATTGAATAAAACTGAACATTTCCTCAGAACAAATCCACAAATGATAGTAGTAAAACCAGATGAAAGCAACCAAACCGTTATGATGGACAAATCGGACTATGGAGAGAAAATTACACAATTACTGAACGATACACAAACATACAAAAAATTGAAAACCGACCCCACTAACAAATTCCAGAAAGAAAACAATAAACTAATGAAAAAATGGAAGGAGAAAGGCATAATATCAGAAGCAATTGAACATAAACTATTAATACAAAATGCCACATGCCCTAAAATGTATGACTCACCAAAGTTACACAAAGAAGGCGTACCTATAGTTTCTAGCATTCAGTCCCCCTTTTACAACTTAACAAAATTTTTAGCAAATAGCATATCCAATATCACTTGTAAAAACGAATACTACATCAAAGATTCATTCACCTTCAAAAAATTTATAAATAATATCACTATGCCAGAAAAACACATGCTAATCTTTCTGGATGTAATATCATTGTACACAAATATCCCGAACAATTTAATTAATGATGTAATACAAAAAAAATTGAACATCCTAGAAAATCACACCCCCCTGCCACTGGAAGAGTTCATCACAGCCATAGACATAATGAACAGTTCTATAAAGAATTAGATGGTTGTGCTATGGGCTCTCCCATATCCAGTACCATTGCACAATTGGTCATGGAAGAACTAGACGAAAATGTAATAAAAATCTTAAATTTCAAACTACCATTTTTCAAAAGGTATGTGGATGATTGCATACTGGCCATCTCCGAAAACAAACTGAAAGAGATGGTAACAGCCTTCAATTCATTCAATCCAAAACTACAATTCACCGTAAAAAAAGAAATTAACAACAGAATCAATTCCCTAGATCTTAGATTGATAAAAAAAGATGGGAAAATAATCCCAAAATGGTTTACCAAAGACACCGGGTGTGACAGATATTCAAACTTTGACTCAAATCACCCTATACAACACAAAAAAGCGTCGTTATAGATATGGCCGACAGAGCAATTCAGTCCAGAATTGAGACAAGAATGTTTAGAAAAAATCAGGCGAACCCTACAAAATAACAACCATTTTCTAATAATTTTCTCAATAAAATTATTAAACAAAGAACAAACTAATTTTACAACTCTGAGAATAACATCCAAAAATAGAAACACCAAATCCAAATAACTATGATGCACTTCCATATGTACAAGACCTTTCAGAAAACATAAAAAATATTTTAAATAAACAAAATCTTCAAGAATCCTTCAAATAATATAATTTATTGAAAAAAATGTGTTTCATACTTCTCGAAAGTCGTATTCCAAAATTAAAAAACTCGAACCTTATTTACAGCATTTCATGCAATGACTACAATGAACAATATACAGCTATAACGTCACAACTGCTATGCAATAGACTCAACGGGCACAAATACATGGAAAAATCCAGTACTGCCTTAAATAAACATATTATCCAAGATAATCACAATCCAAATTTCGGAAACACTAAAATCCTAGCAGTCGAAAAAAACAAAGAAAAACGATGCAATAAAGAAATGATATACATAAAAAATCTCCAAATACGATAAATGATAGAACTGACATCAACACTCTGAACCAGATAGATCACACCCTCTTTTAAATATTCACACTAACATGTAGATAATCACCCCCCATCACCCCCACCCACATCATCTTACTAAATACCAACCCAAAACGAAATTCGCACATGCTCTCTTCGCTTCATCTCATATCATTCCCAGAGCACAGATCGTCTCGCCTTCGTCGGTCCACCAAAACAATACAGAATAAAAAGCAAAACTAACTACATTGAAATCATCACAATGAAAAATAATAGTTTAAAAAAACTAAAAAACACGCTTTTATAGAAAACCAGACTAAAAAAATAGCAAATATGAAATTTTTTTATTTTATTTAAAAAAATCGTGAGGTGCATGGTATTGTCTCGGCCAACAATTACCTGTGATCTGGGGCATTTCTTACTTCACTGCCCTAGGTGTGTAATGTATATATAATTATTGATACCATGCACCTCACGCTTTTTTTTATAAAATATTTTTTTTTCTTATTTTCTATTTTTTTAGTCTGGTTTTCTATGAAAGAACGTTTTTTAGTTTTTTTAAACTATTATTTATTTTCTACTTTTTGGTGTGGTTTATTTATAAAAGCGTGTTTTTTTCGTTTTTTTCAAACTATTATTTTCATTATTTCTTTGCAAATTGAAAAATGGAATAATCTCCTCAAATTAGGTAATTATAATCTCCGACCCCAAAAACCCCCACATACCAATTTTGAATAGAATCAGACCATAATCAGAAAACTCGGCCACATTTTGAAGCCGCCATCTTGAATTTTCCAATTTTCACAAGAGAATCATAATATTCGACCCCGAAAACCTCCACATACCAATTTTGAATAGAATCAAACCATAATCACAATACTCGGCCGCCATTTTAAAGCCGCCATCTTGAATTTTTAAAATTTTTACACAAGAATAATAATATTCGACCCCAAAAACCCCCACATACCAATTTTGAATAGAATCAGACCATAATCAGAAAACTCGGCCGCCATTTTAAAGCCGCCATCTTGAATTTTCAAATTTTTACAAATGAATCATAATATTCGACTCCAAAAACCCCCACATACCAATTTTGAATAGAATCAGACCATAATATCGGTGTGGCGTAACATTCTTTTCCTAAAAAAAATTGAGATCATTACCCGTATGCGCGCCAATGATCAACATAAAATTCTTAATTGCATGTCAAAAAATGCGCAATACTTCTCGAAACTCACCAAGTTTCATTCGCATATCTCGACCGGTTTCAGAGCAATAAATAAATAGTCAGTTTTTAAGAAAAACGGACAAAAGTTATATAGCAAACTGTCATTATTTTTTCATGCAGAATTACCCCCTGAAGTTTGTCGCACTTATTCACTAACACCCTGTATATATAATAACGGTGGCCTACTTGATATTTACATATAAAACTAGCTTGTTATATCTGTACACTCAATATTCAACATATAGTATACGAATTTATTGATCGACAATGAATCCAGCCACTAAAAAGCATTCAAACTGTAAGGAACAAAAACTGACTATTCTATTGCGACCTATTTTTTCAATGGCACTCAGAATCGCTTTGAAATTATTGAAAGAGGGTCCTATCTCTAGGTATCCAACGAGTAAACCATTCCCACCGACATACATATTCGTGAAGGAATGCTTTTTGTTTTATTTGACACGTGTACTCATTCAGCGTGTGAACCCTTTGACTTCATAAATTCTCTAGTATGAAATGACATTCATACAAATCACGTCAGAGGATTTTCAACCGAAAGGAAGAGGTCCTTGCGCTTAGAATCATACGTGCTTCTTTGATATGGTGGAATGTTATGAGAATGATGTTCTGACCCCCTGGGGGTTGCACCCTTTTATATTTATAATTGCGAATATACTGCCCAGTGATGCATCATGGCTATTAGCTAAACGATTTTGGCCTCACAGTTTCAAGCGGGGCATTTTTGCTCTCTTAACTTTGGCAGGAAAAGTTCCGAGCAGAAATTGGTTAGCAAAGCTGGAGGGATATGAAACCTTCAGGTAGGAGCTCTACAAAGTGTTGAGAGTTAATTTTTCAACTTCCACTGTCAGTGAAGGAAATGTCATTTCAAGACACCAGTTTTGAGAGCAATTTACTTTTAACACTAGTGAGTAACTTCCAATCTAGCAGTTTCAGGATATATTGCTAACTGTTATTTTAATATGTGATAAAAAACACGTCGGTGTTTGATAGTTGTTCGTCGCAGGACAAACATGAATCTAATCAATATTTCCCAGTTATTTGATTCTTGTAAATCGCAAAACTACCCTCAAGAGCTTTTGATGTAATAAGTGACATCTTCTACCTTCTACATGCGATATTCTTTCGAATGGTGATTTCTGTTGGGCTCAGATCCAATAACTGAAACTGCTATTGATATTTCTCAGACGTTTCGATTTCAATAAAGTCATCTTCTGGACACTACACTATGAAATGGAAATTGTATTTATCTATACAATAAAAAGTAATCTCGATTCTTTGTGAGCGCAAATCGTGAGATGGTTGATACGGTATATAAGAAAAGGAAGGTAACAGGAACGAATCCTGGTCAGGTTAACATTTCTTTTATTTTATGAAAACAACGGCTGGAACGATTTGACTAATTGTTTTTTTTTTCAATGTTCTCGATATTCCGGATGAGTGTTTTGGGAAAATAAATTATTTTTAGAAAAGTTATTGGAAATTTCTTCGTCCTGGAAAAGTTTTCTGGAATATGTAATGAAAATTAATGTCTGTTTGTGTTGGTAAGCTCATAACTTGGGAACGGCCTGACCGATTTGGCTTATTTTTTTTGGGAAAACGGGATAACGAACGGAACAATGGAATAACGGGATAACGGAAAAACGGGTTGACGGGAAAACGGAATAACAGGAAAATGGGAAAACGGAATGAAGTGATAATGGGATAACTGGAAAACGGAATAGAACGGGAGGAAGCGATAAGGGAAGAAAGCGATAACGGGAAAACGGGAAAACAGCGAAACGGAAAAATGGGAAGAGGAGAACGAAACGAAAAAAGGGATAGTGGAAAAGGAATAAGAAAAAGGGATAACGGGAAAACGGGATAACGGGATAATTTGGTAACGGGGGGCAGAAAAACGGGATAACAGTAGAACGGGAAGCGAGCAGAGTCAAAGGCATAACTTGTATAAAACAACCCAAAAAAAAACAGGAAAAAATGAATTCTACGCAAACGAGAGTTTTCTGGAAAAAAAATCAGGGAATATAGAAATTTGGACAGGACAGCATTTGTCGGGTCAGCTAGTTTATCCATGAATTCTACACGCGAACCTGATTAAATACATAAATATGACAGACTAAAATGAAGATAAATCAAAATGTATATACAATAACGAAATACATGAAATATATGAATTTTTTATAATATAATGAAAATAATGATAATGTTTATTCAAGTATGGATATTCAAATATGAAGTATAAATATTCAGATATAAATTACAATCATAGTTTGGTGGTAGAGAGATATAGAATGGAAATTTGAATTGAGTACAAATTTTAGAGTTATTAGGCTGAATAAACATATGAATATACCATTGAAAACTAGTTTGGTTTATGAGTTATTTAGTTAATATATTAGAAATATAGCATGGTCGGAGGTAAGTGAGAGTAACAAGCAGGTCTCTATAAAATGTTCTACTGGGGTTCAATATTGAATATAAAATGTTCGAATATTTATTTGGAAAAGGTTCATAGAATTCAGTGTAAATAAATATGCTTTGTTCATGATTGGTTGGAAATTGTACAATATGGGTCTATATAAGTGAAACATTGCTGTTCTGCTGATTTTTTGGTGAATTGATCTGAAAATTTTTTCTATTACGATATGTGGTGGAGTATTGGTGTTTTATTTTATCAAGACATCCTTCGTTTTTGAACAAATATTTGGCAACGGTAAACAAGTAAAGTTGTTTAATGTTATGTACTTTGGCTTCGACAAAGATACATTTTGTTGGGTTAGTAAATTTTTTACCATAGATTATTTTGAGAATTTTTTTCTGTACCATTTTTAATTTTTCTTGTGCGTCTGAAGAATTCTCCCTAATTCAGAATATAGTTTTGTGAGCGAAATTCTACTATATTCAACAGCATGAAGCGTTGGCATTTGAATTTGAATAGCATATATCTCAACGTCTTAGCTACCCCATTCACATATTCGTCGAATTTTAAGTGAGATTCAATAGTGATTCAAAGATATTTTGTGTGTTTCGCAGATTCTATGTCAAAGGATACTCCTTGATTGTCTACTGTCAATGTGCTGAATATCGGTAGAGAAGACAAATAACTTGCAAACGGTACAAAATGAGTTTTTTCAAGGCTTACTGTTAGTTGCATATGACTAAACCAATCTACCTATAACTTTCGAAAGATCATTATGAGCCTTGTTTCTTAATTCTTTCAGGTGGTTGTAGAGTAGATGATTGGAGTATCATCTGCAAAGCTTTATAATTTTCCAGTTGAGTCCAGATTCAATGAATTGTTCATATATATTGAAAAATTAAACCGACGAAAAAATCAATTGAAATGAAATAAATAAAATGAACCTCCTTAGTCTTGATGATAATTGAACTCCTGAACTAGCAATTGAATTAGGTAAAGCGTAAAATGCTGGCAGTGGGATGCACGGCGGCGTTTTGATTACTTCTTCAAAGTAATATAATAAATTATTTGTTTGCCGCCGACTCAAAATTATTTACTCACATTAGTTTAGGAGCTCAATTATCATTGAGACCAAAAAAGTTTATTTTATTTT
This sequence comes from Gonioctena quinquepunctata, assembly GCA_018342105.1. Classification (NCBI taxonomy): domain Eukaryota; kingdom Metazoa; phylum Arthropoda; class Insecta; order Coleoptera; family Chrysomelidae; genus Gonioctena; species Gonioctena quinquepunctata. The sequence goes on along the minus strand of JAFIRS010004004.1, from coordinate 9,633 downwards.
TTGCGTTTCAGTTGATTTTTTCGTCGGTTTAATTTTTTGTTGAAAAATTTTTATTTTTTACTTTTTTGTGGTTGAAATCAACTGAATACTATGTACTCAATTGACTCCAGGCATACATGATGTTGTAGTGTCATCAGAACTACCTATATATGTGCCAAGTTCCAACAGAATCGGTGCACATATGAAAAAACCAATTATCCCCTATTTTTCCACCTTTGGGGGTGGATCATTCCTTTCCGAATCCAAAAATGACCAACTTCGAAGTATACCCTATCCATTGAGGAAAGAAACATCTAAATCGGATAACCTATTACAAAGGAAGGTTTCGGGTAAAAATTCAGTAGAGAAGGATAAATATTTCTACCCTTAAGGGTGGCATTTTTTTTTTCAAATTCAAAGGGGATCAACTTCGGAGTATACCCTATACAATAGAAAAAAACATCGAAATCGAACTATTCTGTGAAAAGTTATGCGTGATCATACATGGAAGAAAAATATACGCGTCGACTAGAGAACCTCATCCTTTTTGATTTCGTCGGTTAAAAATAGGATTGGTCCGAGTACGGTACTCTGTAGAATACCGCCTTCGATGTTTTATAGTCGTTTATTTCGACTAATTGTTTACTGTTCTGAATGTAGCTTTGCACAAGTTCTATTGATTGACCTCGGATTCCTGCATCCTCCAACACTTCCAGCAAAAGTGTGTGATTCACTGTATTGAATCTTGAATCTTGTCAGATCCAGAAAAACGCATAATGAGGGTCTACTTTTGTCGATGTTTTTGTACAGTTGATTAGTGAGTGAAGCGATCGCGTCACTAGTTGATATTTTGAATCCAAACTGATTCTTTGAAATCATATTGAATTTCGTGAAGAACCTTTCTAGGCAGTTCGTGAAGGCTTTTTCGAATATCTCAGTCAACGTTGTTATCAATGAGATTGGACGGTAATTGTTCATGTATTTCTTGTCCCCCTTTCTTGTGTTTTTGAACGGTTTTATTCAGATTGCCTTCTTTGTGTCTTATGTGGGTCGACTCTAGTAATTGAAATTTTCCTGTTGACCGATTGATCTGAAATTTGGTACACACCTTTTAGTGGGGTGGGATAGCTAAAAATTATACCAAAATATTTCACATTCAGCAACCAATGCGTCCCTTCAGATTCAGATAGTATACGGGTAGAGGAGTCTAAAAAGCCAGGGACACACATTTTTCTGGCTGTCTAGCGGTGTTGATGACCTAATCAATATGTCCGCCAAAGTTTTGTGACAAGCTTCTACATTTCTCCATATTATTCGAGGTTTTGTTTTGATATCAACTATATTGTAAGTGATAATCAATCAGGAGAAAACGCGCTTCCCAACGGTATATTTGATATCATAATTTAGGTTCATATTTGCAAAAATATTTGCAAATCTATTCAATTTTTTTTTTAATGTTCTGTTAAATAACTTGGAATCAGTTACATGTAGCTGAAAACGTGTCCCATATCCACTTTGTATGGAAATTACCTCTCGACGGTATATATGACTTATATTTCATCACAAACAGTTGATGAAAAGTTGCCAAAACAATGTAGCGTTGTACAGCGAGTCGTTATGGCAACAATGTAATTTGTATGCGTTCCGAAAAGTAATAGAGTGGCCTTATAACTGTTTGAGTAGCAAATGTTATTATTGTAATAGAGATGTATATGTAACTAAATCCTAGCTTTTTCAGGAAGTATTTTTTTTAATCGAAGCTCCCTCGAAATTAAAATTTTAGGGGGCAACTTCAAAAATGTAATAATAAATTAAATGAAATAAATTCAGTTATATAATAATATAATTCAAATTAAACTGGCTTTTTCAAAATTGATGACTATGATGAATTTCATAGTGGAGGTGATATCAATCAGAATGACGGAGTATTAATTTATGTAAAGAAATATATAAATAATTATCAGAAATCCTGAAAATTGGCGGATGGAATGTGATTGTAACTTATCTCACAATTGAGAACATAAAATTAAAATTAATTTTAGGTGTACTTGTACTGATGGGTTTGTTGAAGAATTGAGAATTTACATGAATGAGAAATGTCGCGACGACTTCGAATTCCAATTTATTGTGGGATACATCAACATTTATTTGCTCCTTGATAATAATGACACTAATGAATATATCTAAATTCAATGAGCGAATACAATTTCATCTCCATAGCCAACAGGAAAGACTCTTGCTCAGACCACATATTCGTGAAAATGAAACATGGACATCCCAGTGATTTGGCTCCGCTTTTGTAGTTGAAACCTCCATCACAGATCATGATGCTAATATATTGTCTATTACAATTAACAACAAACTAACTGGACAAACAAACAACAATGTAAAATACTCGGAATTCATCAACTACGAAAGTCTTAGAAAATCACTAGAAAGTCATAACTGGATTGATTTTTATGAAACTCAGGGAGTAGAAGAAACCACTGAATATTTCACCACAACAATATTAAATATTATTAAAACTCATACAACATATTCCAGATACAACATAGAAAAAATAACATGGATTACAGCGGGTTTAGTAGTCTCAATAGGATATAAAGAAACTTTATACACACAATAGAAACGAAACATAAAAAATGCGGAAAATAAGGAGAAATTCACTAGGTACAGAAATTATCTTAACGAACTAATGAAAACAATGAAATACAACTACTATAGGAATAAAATAGTTGTAAATGAATGTAATAGGAAAAAATTATGGGAAACTATCGAAAATGTGAGCGGAGAAAACAATAACACTAAGGAAATAAAATCGATCTTCACTGAAAGTGGAGAACTTATTGAAAATCAAACGGATATAGAGAATATATTTGATGACTTTTTCTCAGACATAGACCCTATACTTGCTAGTGAAATAGTAAAACCACCTTTTTCTTCCCCTATCACTCCTTCCACAATAGGCTCCATATTCCTAAGACCCACCGATTTTTCGGAAATTATAAACGTTATAAAATCTCTGAAACTTCAAGAATCTCCTGGAATAGATTCAATAAAAGCTGAGACGTTGAAAAATATCGCATATGAGATATCTCCACTATTATGCCATCTAATAAACAGAATATTAGAAGAAGGAATGTTCCTTTCACAATTTAAAATTGCTATCATAAAACCAATACATAAAAATGGTGGCCAAAAAGTGACGTCAAAATATAGACCAATATCGTTATTCTCAAACTTTGCTGAAATATTATAGAATATTCTTAAAAGTAGACTAGAAAGTTGTTCAATACAAAATAATATTCTATCGACCAAACAATACGGTTTTCAAAGTAAAAAATCAAATCACACCCGCACTAACCAGACATATTTATAGCGCGCTTCATAACGGTAAGGTATCACTTTGACTGTTTCTAAACCTTGCTAAGGCGTTAGATACTCTAGATCATTCACAGCTATTAAACGTCCTGGAAAATATTGGTATTCGAGGTAATGATTGGAAATTATTCCAATCATACTTGGACTCACGAAAAAATATGAGTGACGAGAGGACTGTTTTTTGTGGAGTTCCACAAGGAACAGTTCTGGGACCAATTATGTTTGCGATTCACATAAACAGTCTACTTACTTCACAAACCTGTGGAAATATCATGAGTTATGCTGACGACACGGCTAAATTCTGCACTGCAAAATCATGGTACGAGTTGAAACGAATCGTTGAAGATAATTTCGATTATCTAATTCATTGGTTCAATCACAAATTACCCAATATAAATTTGAAAACACAATGTTCCTGCCTCTGAATTGTTTTGCTTTCCACCAACCAAATTACCACAAATTGTCATTCAACAACCATGGTAATATATATGTATAAATACAACTGATCAAGTCAAATACCTTGGTGTTACCATAGATAGCCATTCACGATGGAATAAGCACACTGAAAACGTAGCAAATGCCGTTAGAAGATCAATATATAAGTTCAGGAGATTCACAAAGATTATAGACACTCCAGAATTGATTACAACCTATTATGCACTTGTCGAATCTAGACTATCATGGCATTCTGGGCTGGGGAGGTGTAGTGAACACACATTTGAAAAAATTGCAAACCTTACAAAATATGGTACTCTTCGATATTAGACAGTTATTCTTTCAGGAAATTTTGATACCTCAATATATAAATAAGGATAGTCTCGTCAGATTAATGCACTCCTATCAGACAAGAGCAAAAATAAACAAATTTTCAGCTATGCCGCTATCTCACAAAGTTACTGGACAACGTTGCCATACATACCTTGGACCTAGACTATTCAACAGCCTCAATAAGGAATACATATCATCTCCATCTTTATTTATATTCAGAAAAAACCTGTAAAAATACATCATGAGTCTAGATCGAATGAAAGTGCACGACCTTGTTGATATGAAGAATGCCTGAGAAAAAAAAATTGAAAATCCTCTCAACACACATTAATTCAAATGATATATTGCTAGTGTACCGAAAATTCACTTAGCCTCTGAGTTCAACTGTTAATTATATGTGATTTTATGTTCAAATTAGATTAGTGTTAATGTCACCTATGTAACTCCTGTTCTCAATTTAGTATGTGTATAAGGTATTTATGATCAGTTACTTATTACTAAATCTTGTATGAAATATTCAATATAATGTATAATATATCTACCACTTACTTTTAGAAAGCAGCTAATTCATGTCAATGTAATGAACTCAAATGAGTTCCCTTATTGGATATCATCGGAAATTAACTTCAATAACTACGGACAAGATTACCTTTGTAGGGCTTCTGTTCATTTAATGTATCTACGATACTCAATTTCAGCTATTTATCAATGTTATTACTATCACTCATGAAATAAATTGATTGATTGAATATTAAATGTGTGTTTTTTCAGACAGACGTTGTGTAAGGACCTTCACCGTGTTTCCTTGGTTTACCTCATAGAAAGACACAAATTACTCAATCACATCAATGAAGAGGAAGCATGATTGTTTAATGCTTCGACTGACCGTGGTGGCTCCGTTTGTATGGGACCTGTGTTTCTTATGACAGAAGCATTCAAAAGAGCGCTCAATCATTCGGAAGTATGAACATTATCTAACATTGGCGAGGAATCTTGCAATTTTTGCTGAACATGGTGAGCTTTCAAGTGCTATGAGAAATTTGGATCAGTTGGACGATGGAAGTGGTCTTTCACAAACACTAGCGAAATATCAATATCACAAATATGACAGTCAAAAGGCAGAGAGACTATCTGGTGGAAAGAAACATGAAGGACGTCCCCATTGTTCAGACCAAACTCCATCTACATCAAAATCAACAACATCATTATTATTCTGTTCAGATGTGAAAAAGGTGTGTCTATTCTGTGATGAAGGAGAAGGTAGAGACAAACTTGTGACCGCATCCACGCTGGGTATTGGGCCTATAATTCATAGTCATACTCTACAACATGAAAAACTGTTGTAGGAATAATCGTCAACAGATTTGGTAGCAATAGAAGCCAAATATCACAAACTATGGTATACTTGCTTTCTAACACGTGCAATAGCTGCTGAACGTTCTGGAAGGGAAGATTACCATAATCTTGAAGGAGTTGTTTATGGTTCAATACATGCAGGATTTGTACTCATCTAGCAGTACTTCTCCAGTGTTCAAACTTTCTTATCTTAAAAAATCAGAATCTTTGCGCATGATGTACATGGGGATACAAAATGATGGGAAGAATATCAATAGAACGTCCTAAGAAACAACTTTTAGTATATTTATATCCAATACCCAGCGTGGATGCAATCACAAGTTCTCCTCCATCACCTCACTTATTTCACATCTGAACAAAATATGATGATCTTGTTAATTATAACGTAGATGGAGTCTGAGCAACGGAAAAGTCCTTTCTGTTTCTTCTCACCAGCTAGTCTTCCTGCCTTTTGACTTTTAGTGTTTGTGAAAGACCACTTCCATCGTTCAACTGATCCAAATTTCTTATAGCATTCGAAAGCTCACCATGATCAGTTACAATTTCAAAATTCTTTGCCATTGATCAATGACCTCCATACTTTTGAATGATTGAGGCTCTTATGAATGCTTCTGGCATAAATAACACAGGTCCCATACAAACGAAGTCACCACTGGGTCAGTCGTAGCATCAACCATTTCATGCTTCCTCTTCATTGACATGATTGGGTTATTTCTGTCTATCTATGAGGTAGACAAAAGCAATGTCTTCTCCACACGGTGGAGTTCCTCAAACAACGTCTGCCTGAAAAAAATACTTACATTTAGAATCATTGAATGTAATCTTATTTATTCAATCTATTTCATTCATTATTACATTTTTGGAGTTGCCCCCCAAAATATTCATTTATACATAGAATGGCTACGATTTTGAAAAATACCTCCTGAACGAGCTAGAACCTATTTACATATACATCAGAATGGCAATAATTACATCAAACAGTTATAAAGTCGCTTTATTACTTTTCGAAGCCCATATAAATTAAATTGCTGCCAAAACGACTCGCTGTGCATCGCTAAATTGTTGTGGCAAATTTTCAGTAACTCTTTGTGATGGAATAGAAATCATATATATCGTTCCAAAGGTAACAAACCAAAAAGTCTGGAACACGTTTTCAGCTACATGTAACGGATTCCATGTTATTTAGCAAAATGTTTCGAAGAAATAAAAATAAAAAACATATTTTTTAATAAAGTTACAAATATTTCTGGTATTGTGAACCTCAACAATGATGTCAAATATACCGTTTGAAAGCGCGTTTTCTCCTGATTGATAATCATCAACAATATAGGTTAGGTTAGGTTACGAAATACAAACCCGAGTTATTAAGGGAAATGTAGAAGCGTGTCACAAAACTCTGGCGGCCATATTGATTACGTCATCAACGCCGCAAGAGGGTTAGGAAAATTTGTGTTTCGGGCTTTTCAGACTCGTCTATCCATGTACTATCTGAATCCAAAGGGGCGCATTGGTTGCCAGATGTGAAGTTTTTTTCAGACAACCAACCCCACTATTTAGTTCTGATGTTCTGAATTATGTGTATTCAGTATCATTGAAAAGCGGTTACATATTTTTTACACCTCCCCCCAATATGGATATCAAATGAAAGTGCTTGACTAGAAGAAAACAGTACACCACAAAAAAATCCAAATCCAAGATGGCGCCCCAAACAAAACGGCGGATGATAGAGTTGAGACAGTCAATAAAACCCCCTCAATATGGATATCAAGTGGAAGAGCTTGACTAGTAGAATAAAGTGCACCTTGAACAAATTCCAAATACAAAAAGGCGTTCGAAACAAAATGGCTGGTCATAGAGTTTAGACAGTCAATACAACCCCCTCAATATCGAATGGAAGCGTTCGAACAGTATAATACAGTACACCATGACAAGAATACATATCCAAGATGTTGTCCGAAACAAAATGGTGGATCATAGAAGTAGGAGATTTAAGCCGGTTCTGGGTCTCCCCCCACCACTATGACGTCACGTGTGACCTTGAATAGTTGCAGGTGTGCAGTGTGTGTGTGTTTGACCTTGAGATTTGACTTTGAGATTTGTCATTGAGTTTTGATATTGGTTTGGTCGACTTTGAGATTCGACTTCAGTTTTGACCTTGAATATGACCTTGAGATTCATAATATTAAGTTTTGAGTTTGAGATTTGACCTTGAGTTTTGATGTTGGATTTGTTTCGGCAACCAAAAGATTTGATCTCGATGTTTGTTTGACCTTGACTAATGTTGTGGTGTAGGCATACATATTCTGTGTAGTCATGACCTTCATGAATCCTTACACCTCAAGCGAGGAGGGTGTTTGTCCTGTGAGAGAGTTAAGAGTGAACTGCGAGTATTGATGAGTGTGCTGATGGTCAAGTGCGCAATGACCTTCACACCCCCATCTACTGGAAATGGGGTGGGGATGTCTCTTATAAAAATGTGTGGAGTCGTTGATGAGAAATCAGATGTTAGATAATATCATCAGAGTGAATACAGAGTACGAGAAGTTTCTCAATTCAGTGAGTGTATTTTTTATAAGGTGAAATAATCTATATTTTTCATACAGTCTTACTATGTCTTTTCTTCCAAAAGTTGTAGATTTGAAGAGAATCAATTCTTCAATAATTGAAAAGAGGGTGGGAGCTTTTGAACAAAGACCAATATCATCATTACCCATCGGTAAAGATTTCAACATACTTGGTATGACGATTTGTATAACCCGATATGGGAGATCTATTCTAATGACATTACGTGATGATAATGATACTTTATTCAAATCATGGTTGTCAAAAAGTATTTCGGATGAATTCAATGCGGACGATGTCAGTTGCATAAATGCTTCAGATTTCAAATATACAATAACATATTTGGGTCAGAGTCCACAAGTAGCAGGGAGTTTGAGAACTCGTCCTCTAGTAGAATTCAACTACATTAAATGATAATATTGTTTATATGTTAATAGTTAGGATATAGTGATTTTATGTTGAATATAGATATTTCTACATTAAAAAATAACATTCAGTGTAGAAGTACTATATTTGGAGCATCACATTTTTCTCATGTAAGTAAAATTATTTGAATATCAATGGAATATATTAACAATTCTTTTTTTCGTTTCAGTTTTCAATATGTGGATGCATTACTCGAGTCAATGTTGGACGGAAGCCGTGGACATCAATACAGCCATCGAGAGATTGAACTCCTACTTGAATGCTTTGAGTCAAGATGTCCTCCATGCTACAGTCTATGATTTGAATGTTTGCTTCGATGAAGATGAAATCCAAAGATGTGCACATTTATCCGAGAAGTATGTCAAGGGTACAATACTTTGTGAGGAATTCAGCCAAGGAGCCTTAAACTTGCAACAATTCTGTGAAGAAATGATCAAATTGGATCTGGAAGGATTTCTCCACACCCTTTTACCATTCCTACCTGATGACATCATCGAGAAATATCAACTATATGATGAATATGATGATGAATATGATCATGTAGATATTTGATATGAAATGAAGCATATATTTACAAAATCTTGTTTATTTATTTTTCCATTACACATAAACATTATTGATATACTTAAAAATATTCAGATATAGTACAAAAATAAAATATTGAACATTTCAAAGTGAATTACGAACAGAGCCATCCAATGCATTGTAAGTCAAGAAGGTGTCGTGTATAATGAGTGCATAGACTTTGGTGTTGGCTGGAAATTTAGTTTTTCTTGTTTCGAACTCCAGCTTGATATCCACTGTAGATGATTTTGTAGCATTCGGTTGATGTAAACAATCAATGATGAACAGGGGATTCTGTTGAAATGCTTCAAGGTCCATAAGAGGTTCACTCATATCTTTGTCATAATAACTACGTTGAAAGTCCTCATATGCATAGTAAGCTGAAGAGAATAGTTTTTTATCAAAGTCCAGGTTCCAACGCTCATATGGGTAGACTTCAGAGTTCAAATACACTCGGATGTTATTAATGTCTGCATTTATGAATTTTGTCATATCCAGTGTTCTGTTTTCGGATGCAGTGGTACTTTGAAAACCAATAATTATGAAGCGAGGTGTTTCCAAAGTGTTGGTTGTTTTTATTGCCCATATGTGTAAAGA